>BSBK01004543.1:1107500-1317500 GCA_027943335.1 Chamaecyparis obtusa | reverse complement strand
TAATATGAGCAATATGATCCCTTAGGCATAATCAGACTAATTAACCTATAACAAGACCTTTAAATTATACCTAATTTTATACTATTTAATTTACCTTTAAATACATGTGACTAATACATACCTAATATAAGTAATAGGAACTAATATTGAATAGTAATAATGCCTACTTAGGGACATATTTATGAACTTAATAGGACCCCTTAGACCAAATTAGTCATAATAGCTTGCCCTAATTATCTATGTACAATATGAGTAATAGGACCCCTTCTAACCTTGTAATTAGATTGAATTTAAAGACTAATTAACACTTAATATACTCGAGTACTACATGACCCTTTAAGACCTAATTAGACTTAATACATGCTTAATATGAGCTCTTAAGACCAAAGTAGACCTATTAGCTCACCTAATTAGACCCAATTAGATGTATTACGACCTAATTAGACCTAGATAAGACCTATTACAACAGAATTCTAGACCTAATTAGCACCTAAATAGACCCAGTTAGACCTATTAGGACCTAATTTAATACCCAATTAAACCAATTATGTCCTAATTAAACCTATTAGGACCTATGACAGGTTATATGACCCCATTAGACCCACTATGAGTAACATGACCCCTTAAGACCTATATTAAAGCACCTAATTAGACCTATTAGTAGCTAATTAGACCCAATTAGTTGTTATGACCTAATTAGACCTATTAGGACCTATAATACCTGTTATATGACCCATTTAATACCGAATTAGACCCACTATGAGTGTTATGTCCCCCTTAAGACTTATTAGTGCTTCACCTAATTAGACACAATTAGATTAATTGGGACCTAATCACACGCCAATTAGACCTAATTAGACCTAATTTAACCTATTACATACAGGTAATTGGACCTATTAGGACCTATGATAGGTTATATGACCCTTTAAGACTCCATTAGACAGGTATTAAAATGTAATTTACATTTAAACATGTAATTTATGTAATTGATTTTACTTTCAAATAATGTAGTGAAATGCATGCATAGTATTTAATTTTATTTTTATTTAAATTAGGAAAATGTATGTATGTATATGTAGACTTTATTTGACAGTAAATAAAATATTTCAGGTACATACATATTCTCTCTCTATCAGACATTATTAGACATCAAACATGGCAGATGCATCGATTCCCCCTGCAGAACTATTTTCACGCACTAATAGAGAGATTCAACAGCTGCAAGAATCTATAAATAATCCATCTAGCTCTACTGTCTATAAGAGCACGTGTCAGTCCATCCTTAATAGCTTGATTAGCATTAGGGATGACATTCATGGTACCACTCCATATGCCCAAGATATTATAGAATCCATACTTGAGAAGAAGAGACAAGAGGTTGGCTTTGGTCTTTCAATTAAGGAGGTACAGGCTTTAGTGCCTAAAGTGACCCTGAAAGGGGAAGTTTTCCTCTCTTATGCAGATAAAAATTATGTGAAGGGATATCAGGTTACCAGGTGTGTGGATCCTGCTATATTAGCATTGATATACCCTAGATTTTTAGCTGCCCATGGTCGTTATCTGAATAACAACTAGATTCCACTGTACTTTGCACAACAGATTTTTGTTGAGGTTCATTTAGGTCATGCTATTAATTACACTAATTTGCCAGCACATCTAGGACAAGGGCATGGCAGGCTTGCTGATAAAGATGCTTATCATTGAGCTGATCGATAGAGACCAGTACACAGGGCCATTGTTGGTTAGAGGGAACCTGCTATAGCTCCTTCATTGGGCCCTGTTGTAGATGATGTTATTCATAGCACCTAGCTTCGAGTTGCGATTGATAGTGTGGGGTACATTGTAGTAGCTACCACATCCATATCTAGTGAATAGGTTGGTCAGTACCTGATGTCTCGATGACTCTCCAAATCATCGGGTGGAGCATCCGCTAGCAAGACCGCAGATGACATGTACACTGCAGTAGGCATCCCTTCACTTTCTAGCCTAGAGGGACTTATAGGGGAGATGACATGGGTGACACTGAATAGCTTGGCTGAGGATCTATTGGATGCATATGCATTTATAGCAGCAGAGCATGATATCCCCATATCAGAGGTTAGATCTCGTGTGGGTACTGTCAGATACGCTCAGTCACATCCTTCTCACCTAGACCATGGCCATAGTGGCAGTGCTCATGAGGATCCACCTACTGACCACTCTATTGCTGCACAGGGAGAGGCACAACATACAGACCCTTCAGTCAGTGTAGGCCATCAGTTCTCTGATGTTGGTCTTGACGATGTTGAGTTTAGCATGACCACTACAGGTTATCTAGATTTGTTGACATGTGATGATACAACTTTCATGCCATCTCATCTAGTTAGTCCATTGCATTCATCATTAGAGAGGCATGTGCAATCTACTCATGTTGCAGATGCAGATTTGAGCTTGGACCAGGCATAGCAAAATCTTGATACCTTGGTTGATAGGATTGAGGCCAATGAATCTGAGTACTATCAGTTTCCACCACCTACACAGGTATAAATCAAATTATATACATGTATTTAATATTACAATTTTAAACTTAAATTTATTTTCAAATTTTCAATCAATTGATTTTTTTTTTATCTACCAGGATATGCCTCTTGTTACTCCTTTAGGTATTGATCGTGTATGTCATCGGAACTCACTCGATGATGACATCAATAGTGGATAGGTGAGTTTTTAATTTATTATCTGTGTGTACACACTTTATAACATGTTTTCTTATACAATATTTTAAATCAAACTTAAGAGATCTGTGTACAATGTTTATATGTTTTAATTTATATATCTCTTTCTTTGTAGGGCTCTACACATCCTTCACAGCATGATAGTCACTCTGGGTGTGACTGCTTAGTGAGGAGTCGACATGATGAGTCCTAGGCACTTTCATATTTGATCAGAGACATATTTCATAATATGTATATATATATATATATAGAATTCAAACATGATTCATGTATGTTTAATCTATTGAAATCAAGTTCATCAAATTTAAATTAAACATGTACATGTGTATGTAATCTATAATTGAAAGTATTGAAAATTTACAAGTTCATCACACACATGCACATGTATCTAGAGTGAAAGTATATATATATAATGTACATGCATGAAACATCAATCATGTGTGTAGATCAAGTACTGTAAATATGAAACATATGTATCAATCATGCACGTCAAACATTCTATCAAAAGCCCATCTAGAAATGAAATATAACATCAAAGTACAATATTTTAAATCAAACTTATGAGATCTTTGTACAATGTTTATATGTTTTAATTTATATATCTCTTTCTTTGTAGGGATCTGCACATCCTTCACAGCATGATAGTCACTCTGGGTGTGACCGCTTAGTGAGGAGTCGACATGATGAGTCCTAGGCACTTTCATATTTGACCAGAGACATATTTCATATATACATACATATATATATATATATATATATATATATATATATATATATATATATATATATATATATTGAATTCAAACATGATTCATGTATGTTTAATCTATTGAAATCAAGTTCATCAAATTTAAATTAAACATGTACATGTGTATGTAATCTATAATTGAAAGTATTGAAAATTTACTAGTTCATCACACACATGCACATGTACCTAGAGTGAAAGTATATGCACGTCAAACATTCTATCAAAAGCCCATCTAGAAATGAAATATAACATCAAACACATCAATTGATGTGTTTGATGTTATATTTCATTTCTAGACGGGCTTTTGATAGAATGTTTGACGTGCATGATTGATACATATGTTTCATATTTACAGTACTTGATCTACACACATGATTGATGTTTCATGCATGTACATTATATATATATATACTTTCACTCTAGATACATGTGCATGTGTGTGATGAACTTGTAAATTTTCAATACTTTCAATTATAGATTACATACACATGTACATGTTTAATTTAAATTTGATGAACTTGATTTCAATAGATTAAACATACATGAATCATGTTTGAATTCAATATATATTACATACATGAATGATGTTTGATTGTACACATGTTTGATTTAAATGTACATTCAATAATAGTTGTGTGCACGTACTTTTAATTTAATGTTGTTGTACTTCAAGTAGATTTTATATTTAAAACATGCACGTCCTAATGTAACACATGCAAATTCAATACATACGCACATTCATATTCCAAAACTTTAGAGTACTTCATATTCAGGTAGATAATTATAAGATATCCACTTGTAAGACATAAATTTGAGATCTATATATTCTTAATTTTTAATTTAATTCAAGCTCCATTCACTATGGGCACCAGTAGGAAAGAATGGAGCTAAGAAAACCTCTGGTCTCGCTCATGAAAAATTGATTTAGTCCACATCATGTGGTTCATCTCTCTCTTGAATAACATTTAATATTCTCTCATGGTCGTCAATATCAAGTCTCCAGTTACGAATGCCACGTCCTGTCACAGGAACAAGAGATAGGATGATGGAAATTACAAGATGACTATACTGATAAACCTTATTGTTAGGTTGATAATCAATAAAATGAATCCCTTGTTTAACTATTTTGGTTTGCTTCAAATATGTTCCTTGCACGACAACTGAACCTACACAATGTGTTCCTCAATGTTAAATATATAGATGTGATAAATACTAACCATATAAACAAACTTAAATATAGTACTAGAACCTATGGGAAACATAATTCCATCACTTGTTTCACTCTATGTTAGCTTCATCCTCTCCTTACAGCAACGTAATAAATAGTAACTAACACCTTCCACATTTCCAAGCTCTGCTACTACTGCAAAAAATATGTCCTACATTTAAAGTGAACTTTTAATTTTAGGAACTTGTAAATATAAATTAAACAAACTTTATTTAAATGAATTGAGAACTTATGAGTCCTTTTTAAAAACATGTACATAAACACACACGTACCAATTTTGATCAAACCTGAAATATGGTCATAATGTGTAGAAATCAATGGAATGTCATCAAAGCTTTCATCCTGAATATCATTTGTGTTTGTAACATCTAGTGGAACCAAATTCCATTCACTAACATATCCACATTTTTGGTTGATACATTCATCATAGTTTTCAAAAATGCAGTCATAACAAAAGCATGAATAATCTCTAGTGTACAATGACCACACATTACTATCTATACTCATAACTGAATGTAGGGATCTTGTTTTGTCTACTATCTTGCATCCATGGATTGATCTTCTGTCAAAACCTAAACAATAGAGAGGTCACATGTAAAAATTAAAGACATATATATAAGTTAGTTCTCAAACAATGATCAATAAATTTAAAATTAGTACCTGTTATCTCCTAGAATACTCAGAAGGGTATGACTCAATCTGATCGTGATGATGTGTTATCATGATTTGGCACCATAAAATGCATCTTGCACCACTCAAATACATCATTAGCATTATTTATACGATATCCCTGATAGTCCAGTTGATACTTTCTTAAAGCACGTTTGATACAAGCTCCTGCACCATCATGCTCTCCCTTTCCATGTCCACTCTCAAAGAAACTCCAAATATGTGGTATCTTTTGGTATCGATGATATCTACATAGTGCATAAAATGGCCTTGCTGATTTAATTATGTTGCACATCCATCTGACCAAACAAAATGCTTTTCAATTTTGATGCCTTTGTTTTCCAAATATCCAAAAAATGTCTTAAAGCAATGCTCGACAAAATGTATGTCATGCTCTTTATCATCACTAATGTAAAAGTGATATTCTTTCTTTATGACTCGTGATTCATATGTACTTTCAACACCATCCAAATCTAATTGTGCATGTCGATAAGACACATGTACCATGATAGTCACCTACTCTGTATAGTAGTATTCTGCTTGAAGTTGTTTTTGAGATACAAAGTGTAATACCCCAAAAATGGGCTATAAGTTCATTAACCTCCTACATCGACAAATCAAACAAAATTGACATCGAAGTCCTAACCTAAGGCACATCTGAACATCATCAAATCTAATTGATTATCTTAAATTCTGCATCAGGGAATATTCCTAGCAATATTCCTAATCATCATAATTATCTTTAATTTTATAATTATTTGGCAATAAATCACATTTATCCTAAAGTTTGATTAATTGAATATTTTCATATTTAATTAATTAGATTTAATATTTGCCACTTAATTGTGTAATTAAATGTAATTATATCTATTATTAATTGTATTATTTAATTTTGACAATAAATCTAATATCATATGAATAATTGATTAAATTCTTATTTAATTAATTAAAGCAAGTTGTCATTATTTAATAATATAGTTTTTAATAAAAGTTTGATTAAATAATTGATTAACCCATAAATCAATTATTTTATTTTTAAAAGTAGTTAAGTTGAGCATAAATCACTTTATTATTAAATTAATTCATAAATAAAAACATGCACAATCATAAAAGCAGACAACTATCAATTATCAATTAAAGCTAAACTCTATTTTGAGTTAAAACTTAGCTTTTGCATGTTTTTGTGAGTTAATTATCCTTTATTTAAAAATAACTCAAAAATCAACCTGAGTTATTTGAGTGATTTATGGCTTTTATCTATGCACCTCTAAAAACCCTGGATTTCTATAAAAACAAGCCTCAGCTCATTTCAAAGCATCTCATATTTTGCACAATCACGCTGGAGAATTGGAATTGAAGAATCAAAGCTCT
The DNA here is from genome assembly GCA_027943335.1 of Chamaecyparis obtusa. Taxonomy (NCBI): domain Eukaryota; kingdom Viridiplantae; phylum Streptophyta; class Pinopsida; order Cupressales; family Cupressaceae; genus Chamaecyparis; species Chamaecyparis obtusa. The sequence continues at coordinate 1,310,770 of BSBK01004543.1, read as the reverse complement.
TGCGAATTGACATCTTTGTGAGATCAATCTTATTTTTGCATTCATAACATATCAATTTTCAATAGCATTCATAGCATATCAATTTCATATTAGTATAGATTCATATCAGTTTTTATCATTCTTATTGCATAGAAAATATCAAAAATATAGATCAATTGCATTCAAATCCTTCATTTAGGTGTCGTCTAGGTCACTGATCTCGATTACAATCTGAGAACATCAATCTCGCACCTATTAGAAGGCAGTAAATCACTTGGTTAGATTAGATTTCAATTTTGCATGATTTTGATTATAGCTAACCTCTAATGTTTTACTGAAGTGTTGTGTTTACAGATCAGGTACAATTTTCACACACACACAAAGGAGTAGTTCTCAGCAAAATCAACAACCGATAAAATCATTCCAACTGGAAAAGATTCTTTTTGTATTTGGAATTGTTCTACATGCCATTTAGCAAAAAAAACATGTCGTATGTATGGTTGAATCAATTTATGAAAATTCTCCATAAATGTTGCAACAGGTATCTCGTCTTCTACATATTCCAACCTTGTTGATTATTTCCCGACTTTTGTTTTAGACTTTATGTACTTGTATCTCTTGCATTTTATCATCCTCACCATGTCAGTATCTTCAAGTCTTAAAGGAAATTTAGCCAAATCCCCGCATGTTTGACAAGTTCCTCTTATGCAATCTATTTCAGGTATTTCATGATCAATTGATTTGTTACATAAGATTGATGTTATGAATTGACTTGGACGTTTAGGAAAATCATTTTGAGAACCACCACTTTCTTCTATCATCTTTCTAAACCTTTGGTAGTAGAGATTGAATTCAATATGATATCGACAACAACAAGTTTCAAAAGATTTATTTATCTTTACAAAAAATGGCTTTAATCTTTCAAACATTGTTTTTCCAATCTTAATGTCAGGATTTGAGTTACAAAATGAGAGATACAATTCATGTTGTGTGGTGTCCAACCAATGTTTTGTGTGCTGGAAATATTCCTTAGGCCCAGTCCTCTTCTTGATAACGTCTCTTGTATTTGGTGAAGGATGAGTATGATCAGTCCAAAATGACGTAACTAAGTTCCTAACTGTTTCATTAATTCTATCAGATTGAGGAGCTCTACACATTAGTGCCCAATTACCTTCCAATGTAGTATCATCCAAATTAATTCTTCTTTTCAAATAGTGTGTTATTGTCTTCCTACTGTACCCGATCTAAGATGAAAGTGAAGAAATTTGTCTTCTTTGGGACATGTTTTAATTTAAAATAGATGTTAGTATCACTCTTCTTGAAATGGACCTATCTGTACATCTAGTTGTTTTCCTAATAGAATGCAAACCTTCCTTAACACTGTCAACAATATTTTTTTGTACGTTACTTGATTTTAACTTTTTCAAACTTGCATCTACACCCAATAATTTTAATGGCTCTTTTAACTCATCTTTAAGAAGTGTAATTGATAACAGTTGAGTTTTTTCAAGTGTACCAAGATTCTCAAATTGTTTCATTATTTGCTTAGACTTTTTATTCAATGCCCTCTTCGTAATATTTATGGGTTGTTTAGCATAATCTCTCAATTTTTCCACATCCATTTCAATTAAATGATCTATGCTTTTACGATTAATTTTTCTCTTCAACTATTGGAGTAGATTATCATTCACATATGTTTCTTGCACTTCCACTACAAATAAAATAAAATAAAAAATCTTAATATCTCATCTTAAGGGGACCTTCATGAAATAAGTATTTACAAGCTCTTGAACGTGTTCTACCTATAATAATTTATACATTAATTCAAGAGAAACACATACTTGTTTGACCTTGGGTTGATTCAACTTGGGATGCCCCTTGTCCAACATTTTCATCATCAAAGGCTGCATGTACACAACAAAAACAATAACTTCTTCTTAGGGGAAAGACCCAAAATATATATTCACCAATAAGAGACTAAATTGAGATAGTGACTAAATCGAGAGAGTCTGTGAGAGAAAGAGAGAGATGTGTACTTATTTGATATTCTGAGACTTGTGCTTGTTGAGCTTCTGATGACCCTTCTCCAACTTTTGAAGTTTGGGCTTGTTGAGCTTGTAATGACCCTTCTCCAACTTTTGAAGGTTGGGCTTGTTGAGCTTGTGATGACCCTTCTCCAACTTTTGAAGGTTGGGCAGCTTATTGAGCTTGTGATTCTTGAGCATTTCCTACACATGTATGAAGTATAAATTAGTCCTAGAATTGCTCATCTAATTAGATCTAATAGGTCATAATTAAATCTAAGTGGCCCTAATTGAGTCTAATAGGTCATAATTGAATCTAATTGGTCCTAATTGGTCCTAATTGAGTCTAATAGGTCCTAATTGGTCCTAATTGAATCTAATTGGTCCTAATTGGTTCTAATTGAGTCTAATTAGATGTAATCCTATCATAATTGAATCTAAGTGGCCCTAATTGAGTCTAATAGGTCATATTAGGTCCTAATTGGTCCTAATTGGTCCTCATTGAATCTAATTGAATCTAATTGGTCCTAATTGGTCCTAATTGAATCTAATTGGTCCTAATTGGTTCTAATTGAGTCTAATTAGATCTAATAGGTCATAATTGAATCTAAGTGGCCCTAATTGAGTCTAATGGGTCATATTAGGTCCTAATTGGTCCATATTAAAGGTCCTAATTGGTCCTAATTGAGTCTAGTTGGTCCTAATTGAATCTAATAGGTCGTAATTGAGTCTAATAGGTCATGTTAGGTCCTAATTGGTCCTAATTGAGTCTAGTTGGTCCTAATTGAGTCTAGTTAGTCCATATTAGGTCCTAATTGGTCCTAATTGAGTCTAATTGTAGATCTAATAGGTCATAATTGAATCTAATTGGTCCTAATTGGTCCTAATTGGTCCTAATTGGTCCTAATTGACTCTAGTTGGTCCTAATTGAGTCTAGTTAGTCCATATTAGGTCCTAATTGGTCCTAATTGAGTCTAATTAGATCTAATAGGTCATAATTGAATCTAATTGGTCATAATCAGGTCCTAATTGGTCCAAATTGAGTCTAATTAGATCTAATAGGTCATAATTGAATCTAAGTGTCCCTAATTGAGTCTAATAGGTCATATTAGGTCCTAATTGGTCCTAATTGAGTCTAATTAGATCTAATAGGTCATAATTGAATCTAATTGGTCATAATCAGGTCCTAATTGGTCCTAATTGAGTCTAATTAGATCTAATAGGTCATAATTGAATCTAAGTGTCCCTAATTGAGTCTAATTTCTAATAGGTCATAATTGAATCTAAGTGTCCCTAATTGAGTCTAATAGGTCATATTAGGTCCTAATTGGTCCTAATTGAGTCTAATTAGATCTAATAGGTCATAATTGAATCTAATTGGTCCTAATTGGTCCTAATTGAGTCTAATAGGTCCTAATTGAATCTAATTGGTCCTAATTGGTTCTAATTGAGTCTAATTAGATCTAATAGGTCATAATTGAATCTAAGTGGCCCTAATTGAGTCTAATAGGTCATATTAGGTCCTAATTGGTCCATATTAGGTCCTAATTGATCCTAATTGAGTCTAGTTGGTCCTTATTGAGTCTAGTTAGTCCATATTAGGTCCTAATTGGTCCTAATTGAGTCTATTTGGTCCTAATTGAATCTAATAGGTCCTAATTGAATCTAATAGGTCGTAATTGAGTCTAATAGGTCATGTTAGGTCCTAATTGGTCCTAATTGGTCCTAATTGAGTCTAGTTGGTCCTAATTGAGTCTAGTTAGTCCATATTAGGTCCTAATTGGTCCTGATTGAGTCTAATTGTAGATCTAATAGGTCATAATTGAATCTAATTGTTCCTAATTGGTCCTAATTGGTCCTAATTGACTCTAGTTGGTCCTAATTAAGTCTAGTTAGTCCATATTAGGTCCTAATTGATTCTAATTAGATCTAATAGGTCATAATTGAATCTAATTGGTCATAATTAGGTCCTAATTGGTCCTAATTGAGTCTAATTAGATCTAATAGGTCATAATTGAATCTAAGTGTCCCTAATTGAGTCTAATAGGTCATATTAGGTCCTAATTGGTCCTAATTGAGTCTAATTAGATCTAATAGGTTGTAATTAAATCTAATTGGTCATAATTAGGTCCTAATTGGTCCTAATTGGTCCCAATTGAATCTAGTTGGTCCTAATTGAGTCTAGTTAGTCCATATTAGGTCATAATTGGTCCTAATTGAGTCTAATTAGATCTAATAGGTCATAATTGAATCTAAGTGGCCCTAATTAAGTCTAATAGGTCATATTAGGTCCTAATTGGTCCATATTAAGTCCTAATTGGTCGTAATTAAGTCTAATTAGATGTAATAGGTCATAATTGAATCTAATAGGTCCTAATTAGGTCCTAATTGGTCCTAATTGAGTTTAGTTGGTCCTAATTGAGTCTAGTTAGTCCATATTAGGTCCTAATTGGTCCTAATTGAGTCTAATTAGATGTAATAGGTCATAATTGAATCTAATAGGTCCTAATTAGGTCCTAATTGAGTCTACTCAGGGTCCTAATTGAGTCTAGTTGGTCCTAATTAGTCCTAATTAGGTCCTAATAGGTCCTAATTAGTCCTAATTAGGTCCTAATAGGTCCTAATTAGTCCTAATTAGGTCCTAATAGGTCCTAATTTGTCCTAATTTGTCCTAATAGGTCCTATTAGGTCCTAATTAGTCCTAATAAGTCCTAATAGGTCCTAATTAGTCCTAATTAGTCTTAATAGGTCCTATTAGGTCCTAATTAGTCCAAATAGGTCCTATTAGGTACTATTTGGTTCTAATTAGTTCTAATTGGTCCTAATTGGGTATAATTGGTCCTAATTGGGTCCTAATAGGTCCTATTAGTCCTAGAATAGGTCCTAATAGTCCTAGAATAGGTCCTAATTAGTCCTAATAAGTCCTATTAGTTCAAATAGGTCTACAGTTAGGTCTAGTTAAGTCTAATAGACCTACACTATCACATTTACATGAACATTAAGACAAGTCTTGACCATCAACTTAAAATATCTATCTATCTAGATGTCTTAGACATACCTTATTTCCAATGATGATATCTTTCTCGTGATTCTTCACGTAGTCTTTGTTCAGTCTCTTATGAATAATGTCTTGTACTTTTGTTTAGCCTTCTCTTTTTATTTCCCATCACAACTTAGAAAATTATTTCGTGCCAAAATGTCTTTCTTCTCCTAAATGCAAATTATTTTATAGCTTTCAGATTTAAGAAATGAAAAAAAAATACATTTATTTATACCTAATTCTTATCAACCGGAAATGCCACCAAAAAGGCTGACATGACTTTCAATCGAAAGTCAAACTTGACTTTCTATCAAAAGTCAAACTTGACTTTCTATCAAAAGTCAAACTTGACTTTCTATCAAAAGTAAATGACTTTCGATCGAAAGTAGGTTAGTATTAACTAAATTTTCCATTTTTGGGCAAAGTACTTTTGATAGAAAGTACTTTTGATCGAAAGTCAATACTTTCAATCAAAAGTACTTTCTATTGAAAGTCCCTGGTTTGAGCCATGGTTTCAAGTTTTCAAGAAATTCTAAGAATTTCATGGCTTCAAGCCTCAAGCGCGCTGATCAAATGGACGAATAAGAAGACATCCTTTTGCATTCAACAAGTACTCAGAACTAGCTTTCAAATGGTTATATATTTGACTATTTTTAAATTTATTATGTGTATGGTTTTTGACGTTAAATGAATGTAGGTTTTTTATCAAATATAAACCTCTGAGTTTGACGTTCAATGAAAAATAGTAAAACAAGGAAATTTTTTTTGGAAAAATAATAGTGCCCTCCATATTCAAGTCTACTTTCTATTAAAAAAATAATAATTGAAATTCAATAAATACACAATAAGTTATAAGCTATGTAGTCAAGGTAGGTCAAAATTTTGGTTTAGTCAACTTCAAAAATTAATAAAATATGCAATAATAGTGATAATGTCATCAAACCAATTGCATGCCCTCCATATGGATGTTAAAAAACTAAATTCAAAAGAATCACATTCATATCTATTTTACAGAAAAAGTTATGCTCTATGAAAATAGTGTTACTATTTGAAAATGACATTTTCAGCACCATACAAGTTTTCGTGGGAGAAAGAAAAAATTATTCAAATAAATTCAAAAAAAATAAAAAAATAAATATTTAGAAACTAGACAGAAAATCCTAAAAGACTCTAATTTACTTCATCCTCTGATTTTGAGCGGTTCAACGGCAATATGCATCCGAATTTGAAAGTTTTTCTCAAAATGTAGAGTTCAGCGTCCGTTCAGGCTAAAAAGTGTAACCCACTATTGTGGGTTCACCCACTTATTCTCAATCCTTCATGGTCATCTATCTTGCATCCCATAGTTTTGCATTATATTTCATTTCATTTGTGTTGGGAGAGTATACCCACAATAATCTCAAAGAGAAAATCAAACAAGGCTTTGGGTGCCCTTGTTTTAGCTCATCGGAGGGATTACTTATTTTGTTGCATTTGAAATGACTAACATCTAATGTGATTGTTTGGTGTTTTGGTGTTTTGGTGTTTTGTATTTGCAGCAAATAGGTCCACATTTTCATTGCATACATTTTGGCATGCCCGGTGGGACCCACATCCCTATTGGATCTACAATTTTGAAGATTTTTCTATGCTAATGCTTATGTAGGTTGAGTTGAAGACAAAACCCTATGATTTTTTAAAGATTTGATCATATCTTTCAAACGGTTGGGCTTTTTGGCCTGAATTTTTTTTTGCAGGTGGGGGATCATCATTGTATGTCTCAGTCTGAAACTCAGATTTTGGATCAGTTTTTCGCAAGTTATAATTTTTTTTAATGATTTTTGATGAAAATTAATTTCTGGTCGCAAATCACCATCTTTTTTCAAAAAAATTTACATTTTTGAAAAGGTCTAAAACTTTTACACATGGCATATTCTTTGTGTTTTTTATTTTGATGCACGAATATGGCTCAACAATTCAATCTTTCAAATCTAGTCTATTTTAATAGATCAGATCTCTAGGGTACAAATTAAGAAATTTTTCCAAATTTTTTACATTTTTGGAAAGCTCTTAGTTTTTTAGCAGGGGTCTCTTCTTTGCATTTTTATTTTTGTGCCTGAAATCATATAAAACAAATCAGATCTTGTTGACTAGGTCAAATGCAAAAAAATTAAAATTTTGTGATGAATTTGCACTTTATTTGCACATTGTTCAATGCATGGTTGATTTTTCTTACAAGTTTCTGATATTTTCAATCTTCTAATAGTGGTTTTGTAGAACGATTGACCAAGATTAAGACATTTTGAAACTACTAATCAATTTTTTTTGTAGGACGTTGTTTGAAGATCTTGAAAAGATTTGAGGCTACTAATTCATTGGTTTTGTAGGTTGCCTGACAGGTTCAATCAAACATTGTGTCTACTTTAATTTTATTTTTATAGGCACCTAGTTTAATTAGGAAATTTTATTTCTTGTTATTTAATTGGGTAGTAGGAGAGTATGCTCTTTTCTCTTTAAGGGGAAATCATAAATCTAGACCTACTTAATTTGGACATTAGAAAGGAATCTTGGGTAAATGAAAATGTTCTTGATGTGTTTAAGAGAAATTATGAAGTAGGAGAGCATACTCTTTTCCTTATGGAAAATCATAAATCTAGACCTCCATTATCTATCCTTTTACTTTCTTGCATTTACCTTTAGAGGGCCTGTCAAGAGAGAAATCTTTTGGGAATGGCCCAAGTGGGGAACAAGTGAACTCGGCTACTCCACCCACTATAATCAAAAGCTTCCTTCAATCTAAAGAGAGGGAAGACATGGCTATTTCTACTTCTAATGCTTCTTCATGTGTAGGGCCCAATTTCCTAAATCTTGCTAAGCAAGACTACATTTGATTGGGCTCTTGTTTACAAGGGAAGTACATTCAACTTGTGTAGGGCCAAGAGGTCTAAATCTTGCTTGTAAGACTATACATTTTGGGTGATTTTAGGGATATAGGCCTTAGTTCATCTTGTAGAACTACAAGGGATAGTCATGAACAGAGGACCTTACTAGACACCTAAGGACTTAGAGGCCAACCATTTTAGCTGTGTAACTTCCTTTTTACAAGGATTGATCCAAGTGGACTTACCTGGATCACCCCAAGATACTCACCATATGTGTTCCCTTGGATGCTAAAGCTTGAATATGGCACTATGGAAAGACATGCGTTGCAAGCATTGATCTCTTCCAATTGATCCATAACTTTCATAGTCCTAGGAAAGGCCATTCAACCACTTAATTATGGGGCTAAGAGCATCGAGTTGTGGGCAAAGGTTGGAACACCTCCCTTTTGACCTTAGGTAGAATGTTCTTGATGTGTCTTCAATTGTGTTGAGATCCGTGGAAATATTTTTGGACATGCACAATGTGTTATTGCTTTCTATGTTCTAATTCAATCCATATATCCCCTATCATCCAAATCAATCACATCATCCATTCAACTTGTCTTCAAAAATCCCTAATCTATCCTTCCACTTCATCTATTCTTAATCTAAGTCTTATCAACACCATCTTCTAATCTTCTACTTTTGGCTTAGGAGCACCATCATAATATTTGGGCTTTAATCTTCATCCAAATCAAATCAAATCCAACCTTGAGGCCCTACCCTCACAAATCCAAAATCAAAACCAAATTAAATAGATCAAAATTCTTGAGGCCCTACCCTCTAAATCAATCAAATCCATCTTCCAATCATATCAAAATCCTTAAGGCCCTGCCCTTTTAAATCAAAATCCAAACTTGCTCCTAGTCTTAAGTTCATATTTCATCTATCATCAAATCTTTCACTCTTAATTCCAATCTTCCTCTACATCATCTTCCTCTAATCCAATCCAAAATCTCTAATTCAACCATCATGAACATGGATTGGTTTCACAAAAGGTTGAGGACTTAAAAATGCCAAATCTCAATCCTCAAGTCATATCCAATCCCAATCCATATCACATTCCTTATTCTTCCTCTACCTTTGACAAGGGAAATCAACCTCATTATCCTCCATCCATACATGATTCCCTCCATCACCCACATGATGCCTCTCACATGCTTAACCTTACCCAAGAAATTGAAGAGCTTAAAAACATTTTCCTTAACTTTAAAAATGAGGGTCAAAAGAAAATTTTTGTATTTGAAGACATGTGTCCTCCCCCCTTTCTCCAAATCAATAATCCTCATCCACTGCCAAACCCTAATCCTCCATCTAACCCTCAACCTGCACACAATCATAATCATCCAAAATCCACATCATTCATATCCTCCAAAGCTTCACAATCACACAAAGCTAGACAATACACTCCCTTTGTGGACCCTCTTGATGTCATATTCCACCTACTTGTTGACCAAAATATGATGATTTTTCCAAACACTATTCCCTTTGATGAGAGTCAACCCAAACCCACTTGGTATAAGGAAAATGAATACTGTGATTATCATCGCATCAAGGGTCATGATATCAAGAAGTGCTTAAAGTTTAAAAGCTTTGTCCAAGACCTCATTAACAAAGGAGAGATTGAAGTTGAAGATCCCAACCCCTCCATCACATCACCCTCACAAGTCCACACATGTCAAGACATTTTCCAAAAGCATGCTAACAAAGATTCCTCTCATCCTCTAGATCCAAGCATTCCTCCACTCCTTGATCCACTTATTTTGCAAAATCCACCTATCTCTCTTGATCAACCTCACGATTCTATTCATAATCAAGATCAAGTCATTCCCTCCACTCCATTCCATTATATCCTTCCATCTCAAGATCCTGCCATCCCTTCCACTCCACCACATAATCCTCCCAAAAGTCAAGATCAAAGTACCCCTTCATCTCCATGTCATGATTCTAATCCCTTTCAAGATCCCATTATTCCCCATAATTCCCCTCATGATCCTAATCCTCCACAAGATCCCACTCTCCTTCTTGATCCTCTATCGCAAGATCATAATCCTTCACAAGATCCTATTCCTCCTCAAGCTCTTATTATTCATATTAAGGAGCCTCTCAAAGATGAATAAAACCTTACACTTGATGGCCTTGGTGATATTGCTCACTCTAGAGATGCTAATATCCCTCCTACACGTTATATACCCCCATTCAAGCGTAAACATATTCCTTCATTATCTTCCAAATCCATCTTGGGCCCCTATATCCCTAAAGGAAATCCTTCATCCTACCCATCCATTTTTGGCCCTTATATCCCAATGCTAAAACCTTCATCCCTTCCATCCATTTTAGGTCCTTATGTTCCTCCATCCACTATACCTCTCACTCCTAGCTCATCATTTATTTCTTCCACCATACCTCAAGATCAACAAAGGCATGCATCATTGAGAGATTTCTATCCATCCATCCATCAAAACCCATTATATGAGCCTCATTCATCCACAATTCCCAAGTCTTTTGGAAGCAATTTGGATGCACAACATAAAAATAAAAAATACAAGAATCCACTTACATATGAAAATCACCATGTCCTATCCAATATACATGTGGCTACAAAGAAAAGGGAACTACTCAAGAGACCACAAGGGTCCTCCAAGAAAAAAATAAAATCAAAGAAAATATGGGTTCCTAAATCCATCATGGAAGAATTGCAGCCAAAAGCACATAAACGTAAAGAAAAATAAAAAACTATGTGGATTCCTAAGTCTCTCTTATAGGACTGGAATATAAAACAAAAATCAAAGTTAGCATTCAAGCTTCCAAAGACTTCCACTCTGTATTCTTCCAAATATCTTCCATTCTCTTCTCCATCTATTTTGGGTCCTCGTTTCCCAAAATCCACATCACTTCCTACATCAAAATCTCACACTAGCCAATCCATTCTCCCTTCATGTATCCACTACCCTTCAAGGTGTGTGTCTATTTTGATCTTTCCATCATTTCCACCTACTCCCACACAAACCTTTCAATACCCTATCCAATATCCAACTCCTATATCTACTCCCTATCCTTCCATATCATCCTCCCATTCCTATTACCCCATCTTACACATAAATCCTTAGCCATCATCTACCATAACCTCCATATCTTTCCCCTACCATCAACATTATCAGCATCTTTGAGCTTACCTTTTAGCAGCCTTGGCCAATCATAGCATATCTTTCCAAAAGAACATTATCCAAAGAGCATCAAACTCGAATTCCTAAAAAAACAGTTAAAAAAAAAGAGTCAAAAAAGAAAAAAGAAAAAAAAATCATTCAATGGTGAAAACTTAGTAATCAGGCGCCTTGGGTAAGTACCATGATGAAAACCTAGAAAACAAGCATCATGTGTAATCCATCCCTCTAGTTTTTCTTCATACTTAGGGTAAATTCCTTCTTGCTATCCATCCATAATATATTCCCTCTCATCTACCTATCATATCTTTTCCATTCATTTATCCACCTCCCCTTGCACTCTATACTTGGGGGCAAGCTTCATCCATATTATGCTACTATAAATATCTTCCACATTTTCTATTCACCATCCATTATCCTATCTAAGTTTATTATCATTTCATTTCCCATCTTTGATCTTGACTATCTTATGCATTCCCTCTATCCATATGTACCTTCCATAAACCTTGCTCCTTATCCATCCAGTTTCCTACATAATTCCATCCATTTTCACATATATTATCTTGACATCCCAATCCTCCATCTCATAGTCCTCACCATATTCATTTCCTTAATCCATCATTCATAATACTCTTTGAGTCCATATGCCTTCCCATGTCCTTGATCTTGATTATCCTAGATACATTTCCTCCATCCATTATCTATCATCAAATTTCATCTATATCCTCCATATCATTATCCCATATCCTCTTCAAACCCTCCATCTCATATCCCTTATCCATCCACCTTCCACCTTCATACCTTTTACCTTCATAAAAAAACTAGAGGTACTAAAATACAAAGAAAATATCCATGCATGCTTTGGACAACATAGCCTTCACTTCCTCCATAAATATCCTTTTTGCATTATACATCCACTTCAAACATTTTTATCCTCCATCTTTCCATCCTTCTCCTCCTTCGAGTGTGGGGCATGTAACTCATTTTCTGCATTGTTCTTGGATCTCCATCCCTATACCCCCATCTTATAATTTTCCATATCTTACCCTTACCTATCCACTAATTCCATATATCTCCTATCCAATCCATCCTTTCCATCCATTCATTTTCAAACCAAACATCTCTCCATCCTTCCATCCTCTATCATTCCTTGGTTATCCCTTGTCATTGGTCCCAATTCACTTATCATTTTTTCTATCCGATCCTATCCAATCCCTTAATAATTCATTCATCTTATTCAAACCATCTTGTCTATCAAATATATGTATCTTATAATCTAATCCATTTATTCTCCTTCCATTTTTTTCAATCTCATATTATCCAATTATCTTCTCTTTCAATCTCATTCTATCCAATCTGCTCATCCAAATAAATTTTAAAAAATTAAAAAATCCAAAAACAATATAAAATGATCCTGAAAAAATTCAAAAAAAAATTGATATATGATCTTGAAAAAAAAAATTTAATTAAAAAATCCCTATAATCCAAAAGATCCCAAGTTTGTCCAATCAAGTGCAATCAATACTAATACATGTTGCACTCCAATCTTGCAATCTAGCACATTAATCTTTAATCAAGCCATCATCTTAAACCAAATCAGTTGATAATCAATTGATCAATTTCAAATCTAATCATCATCATGAGATGTATCATTCCTAATCCTTGAGGCCCTGCCCTTGCAATCACTCAATCAATCATTCAATCAATTGGTTTTCATCTTGACTAGGGGCAATATGTTGGTTTGCTTTTGGTTTGTTTTGCATGCTTTCTTGTTTCTTGTATGTATTAGTATTTTTTGTATCTATAATGGTCTTTGCATCCTATTGTCACAAGGTGATCTGAATTATGAATCAGATTACAATACCTGGTGTGAAACCTGCAGTATTGTGAAATTGGACATAAAAATTGAAAAGACTAACAACAAGATTGCAAGTCAAAAAGTGTCTCCATTCTATTCAAAATTGGAGTTTATACAATTTGAATGGATCCCAAGGGTCACACAAATCCTTTGGAATCGAAATTAAGAGTCATCATAATTTTTATTACAAATAAACTATTAAAACTATCAAAATTTATCAAAAAACTATATATACAATTTAGGTCTACTTGGAGAAGGCATAACTTTCTCATCCTAGCTCCGAATTGCAAACCGTTTGATGCGTTGGAAAGGTATTCAAAAGATCTAGAGGCAAATTTCAAAAATGCAACTACAAGTTGCATTTTTATGCATCATCCAAGCCTAGAAATGCACCGAAGACCCTCAAAATTGTAATTAACTAAAACATATAAAATTTTGAAAAAAAAATAGATTTTAGTATTTTTCTAATTTAATCCTGATCACAAGGGCATCATGGTCTTCCATATCATGGTGTCATAAGGCATATGGTTGTATTTGACCTTTTTTTTAATCACGTACTTAGCACATGGTCATCTTGGTTCCTCATACCTTGGTGCATAACATCAAGAACAATATCAAAATAGGATATGGTCTCCCATGTTGACACAATGATAGTTTGCATTTAGGTTCATTTTGCATTGGAGGCTTTCTTTTGTTCACTTCCACTATCCTCACCCTTCCTTTTTGAGAAAATTGTCAAAATTAATTTTTTGCTCAATTTTCTCGAGGGGGAACCATCCTCATCCTCCTCCCGTCGTTGCTTAGGTACGACTCCTGGGACATCTTGTTTTCTTCTTCTTTGACGCGATGTCGATTTCGACACCACATCAAAGAGGGGCAAAATGTAGGCATCTAAAATTGTTCGTTCACACTAATGTTAATTTTTATTAATATTTGCCCTTAACATTATGGTTAATTTTATTAATTAACTATATTTTTATATTCCTCTATTTATTTAATTAAATTTATTGTAATTAAATAAATTTATTTTCCCTTTGTATTTAAATTTTATTTAAATACTTTAATATATTGAATTCAATTTAATATATTATCCCTCTATTTCCTCTATAAAATAAATTTTATTTATTTTATTCCTCCACTAGCCTAAAGTTCTTCTAAACTATGATTAAATTAAATTTATTTTAATTTAATTCTTTTTCCCTTTCTCCTATGCTTACATTTTTCTAATATTCCTCTAATCTTAATTAAAAGGTGGATTACCTCTAATTATGTGCACAATCTCCTTTTCCAAGGTGGCCACCTCCCCATCTATTTTCTCCACCAATCATTTTTAAAATCTCTTTTTCCCTCTCAAATAAAGTTTGACTTTTTCAAACCCTACCTAACCTTTAATCCTAGCTACTCCTCTTTTGCCTCTTAATCTTGGCCATCCATTATTTTGCCTCTTAATCTCCATCGTCCAATTCTTTTGATTTTCTATAAAAGGAGGCCTCACTCCTCATTTTAGGTCTAGGTCCTTTTTCTTCTTAATCTCTTAGCTCTTGCATCTTCTAGCATTCTTAATCATTCTAGTTCTTTTCTTCATTGCAATCTAATATTATTCTTAGGTCTTAATTTTAAATTATCATTATCATTATCTAGAATCAATCTTAATCTTTATCATTTGTGAAACTTGGGACAAGTTCCTCATACTTGTTCTCAATCCTTCATGATCATCTAGCTTGCATCCCATAATTTTGCATTATATTTCATTTCATTTGTGTTGGGAGAGCATACCCGCAATAATCTCAAAAAGAAAATCAAACAAGGGTTTGGGTGCCCTTGTTTTAGCTCATCGAAGGTTGTAGTGAAGATTACTTATTTTGTTGCATTTGAAATGACTAACATCTAATGTGATTGTTTGGTGTTTTGATGTTTTGTATTTGTAGAAAATAGGTCCATATTTTCATTGCATACAATAGTATCTCCTATGTTATTAAGGTGTGTACTTCAAGCTACTTAGCTATAGGCATTCAGGAGGGCGACCGTAATAATAAATAAGAATATTAGATGAAAGCGTATTATTATCTTAATCAACTGTTAGATACCATTTATTTATCGGTAGACACATCATCCTACAACTATTAACTATAGTTTCTACCAATCCCTTCACTTTATTTATGTCCACTCATGCCATCAATTTCCACACGTTAACATTGGGAACGATTTCTCTTACGTAAATTATCTTGCGTAGGCGTGAGCTTTAAATTTTTTAACAACCATTTGACTTCTAAATTAATTTTTTTAATTGATTTTAATGTAAGGTTTATAATCTTTCTAAGAAATGTTTTTAATAGCGAGGAAAAAATATAAGATTAAAAATTATTAAATATAGAATGGGATGCATAATATATTTAATGCAAATTAAATTATATAATTGTATTATTTTTATAGACTATATTTTACATTAAATTATAAATCTAAGAAAGATTTAATATTTAGTATATTTTTATATAAAATAAATTAAATTTATGCATAAATCTAATATATAATTATTATTGTCTTTATTATTATATAATATAAATAATTATATATTATATTTATATTTATTATTATATATCTTAGTATTATTATGTATACAAAGTGATACATATAGAAAAAATAGACAGAGTAGGACACAAAGACATAAGAGTATATTATTATTATTATTATGTCAGGGTGTTGGATCAGCTCCAATATGGTCGGTGACTGAACCCCCACTTTCATCTTTGAAAGTGATCAATGCAGAGACCAATCTTGATGTGTAGCTAATATGCCAGATCGTAAATTGATTATCTTCTTCTCTATTAGAGAAGAGAGGATTTGATCAATGATCGAACTGAGTAAGCATGTCATTTGTTATGTCTTGAATTGAATTAATCTATAAGCATGATATTTATTATTATAAAATTTTAAGAGTCTTATTTATTATTTTTATTTTTTTGTAAGCTAAAGTGGACTAGCCACCATAATTATATTAATAAAACTGATTCAAGGACTCATCCATGGAAGAATCAGGAAGAAACTTTAGAATCATTGTCATATACATGCAAGGAAATGATATTGATCTTTACAATTAGCTTTTGACATGAAAGCCATGACTCCTTGAAGGATTATACAATCAGAAACCCCTGATAGGGTAGATACAAAAAGGGAGTCAATTTCAGCTATATCCCCCAAAAAACTAACTAAAAAACCCATTGTTAGGGATCACTAATGTAACATAGTAGGGATAATTTTACTCGAAAACCAACCAATATAGTGCGAGATTAACATTCATCCATGGGAGAGGATGGCTCCAGCACATGGTCCCACGCCAACTCCCAACCCACAGGAGGAGCTGATGGAGTGACCGACTCCCAACCATCAAGGAAAACTAGACCAGCAAGAGGATCAGTAGATAACAAAGCCAGAGAAAGAGGAACATTCAGGTCAAGAACCCGTTTTGAAGCACCAGAAGGTAAAGCATTGCAAGGTGAAGTCACTAGAGGGATAAGTGGTTGTGCCAATGGAGAAGGTGAGACCAAGATATCCAATACCACATGAGCCAAGTGCCTAATCTTGTTAGCAAGATCCTTACCAAGGGCAGGGCTCACAATCTGTAGGTTGGTGCTGATTGTAATACCCCAAAAATGGGCTATAAGTTTATTAATCTCCTACATCTAAAAATCGAACGAAATCGACATCAAAGTCTTAACCTAAGGCACATCTAAACATCATCGAATCATAATTGATTATCTTAAATTCTACATCGGGAAATATTCTTAGTAATATTCCTAATCATCATAATTATCTTTAATTTTATAATTATTTGGCAATAAATCACATTTATCCTAAAGTTTGATTAATTAAATATTTTGCATATTTAATTAATTAGATTTAATATTTGTCACTTAATTGTGTAATTAAATTTAATTCTATCTATTATTAATTGTATTATTTAATTTTGACAATAAATCCAATATCCTATGAATAATTGATTAAATTCTTATTTAATTAATTAAAGCATGTTGTCATTATTTAATAATATAATTTTTAATAAAAGTTTGATAAAATAGTTAATTAACCCATAAATTAATTATTTTATTTCAAAAAGTAGTTAAGTTGAGAATAAATCACTTTATTTATTTATTAAATCATAATTATCCATGTGCACATTCAAGGACCAGTTAAACTCAAATTGGAAAATCAATGCAAGTTGTTAGCTTTTTAAAACTCAACATCTTTTTGAGTTTTAAAATTGATCTAAACTTCTAATTTGAGTTGAACTGTGCTTTTGCATGATTTTTGTGACTTAATTATCTTTATTTAAAAATAACTCAAAAATCAAGTTGAGTTTATTTGAGTGATTTATGGCTTTTTTCCATGCACCTCCAAAGCCTTGGATTTCTATAAAAACAAGGCTCAGCTCTTCATAATTCATCTCTCATATCTCTCAAATTTGCATCCAAGCATCTCATATTTTGCACAATCACGCTGGAGAATTGGAATTGAAGAATCAAAGCTCTTGCGAATCAACATCTTTGTGAGATCAATCTTATTTTTGTATTCATATTGCATATCATTGTTAGATTAGCATTGCATATCAATTTTCAATAGCATTCATAGCATATCAATTTCATCTAGCATAGATTCATATCAGTTTTTATCATTCTTATTGCATAGAAAATATCAAAAATATAGCTTAATTGTATTCAATCTCATATCTAGATCAATTGCATTCAAATCCTTCATTTAGGTGTCATCTAGGTCACTGATCTCGATTACAATCTGAGAACATCAATCTCGCACCTACTAGAAGGCAGTAAATCGCTTGGTTAGATAGCTTTCAATTTTGCATGATTTTGATTATAGCTAACCTCTAATGTTTTACTGAAGTGTTGTGTCTACAGATCAGGTACAATTTTCACACACACATTTCTAGCGCCCACCATGGGGCCCTGAAATGGGCTTCCCTTCATTTCTATCAATCTTTTATCATTTCTCTATCAGAACTCCCTTGCTGTTGCCTGTTCTGGTGGTATTTTTAATTTCGGTCTGTACAGTTGTCGAACAAGTTTTTAGATTGTCGTACGAGTTTTGCAGACTGTCGTTTCATCAGACATCGAGTGTCGTACAAGTTTTGCAGACTGTCATTTCATCTGACACCAAGTGTCCTACGAGTTTTACAGACTATCATTTCAGCAAACACCCAGTGTCGTCTGGGAGCATACCCACTATCATACGACAGTTGACTTTATCAAATATCATTTCATCACATACTTACTGTCATTTGGGAGCTCAACTGTCGTATGGTAGTATACCTAGTGTCATACGAGTTTTTGGACTGTCGTCTGGGAGCATACCCAGTGTCGTACGAGTTTTGGTACTAGATTTCAATTGTTGTTTCATTTTTGCAGATAGTTTGTCAAATTTGATTTTTGGATTTTGACTAACAGCTAACCCTAACAATTGAAATTTACTGTTTCTAATTGATTTCTGCTGATTTTGATTGGGAAAAGTGCAAGAATTACTAAAAATCAGGTAAAATCTACTAAGCGCGTTGTGAGGATCACGAGGTATTCTCCTTGTTTTGAAAATATTTCAATTTGGACTTAAAATAAATCTCTCACGTGTCAAGTTTGTGTGCATCTTTTCATGCTTTTGATCTATTTCTACACACTTGCATAGTTTGATACTAGGTTGTGATCCCTTAAGGATTCATTAAGTAGTCTTAGAATACTTGTGATTGGTCTTGATTGTTATCTTGGGTTATTGGACTCGCTAATCCATCGGCCCCTCATTTCCACCCCGTGGTTGCAATCTCAGCACTATAAAGGGGAGGGGTCAATAGGACAGAAGCGTTAAGTGTTCCACTTGGCAACCCTTTTGTGCTTTTAGGAAATCACTTGTTTTCTAAGTTGTGGACTCATTTTCAGCTTGTGTGAGGTGTTAAGTGTTCCACCTTGTGGACTCATCTCATATTCACTTTAAGCGTTAAGTGTTCCTCTTTCTGCTTTTTGGGTACTTTTGGTAGATTTGCTTTCAGGAATATATCTATGCTCACATAGTAATTAGGCTCTATGAACACTATTCGTGATTCTTAAGAGATTGGATTCCTAGCGAAATCCTTCCTTGACGATGGAATCCTTGTAGGTAGGGAGGATACTTAGTGCGTTTCACATTCAACTTGGTTAGTGCGTCTTCTCTTATTGATCGATACATTCTCTCTCCGGAGAGGTTGATAGATCATGTAGGGTTGATATCATGAGCTTTGGTGAATCAAAATTGGTTAGTGCGTCTTCTCTTATTGATTGATACATTCTCTCCCCAGAGAGGTTGATAGATCACGTGGAGTTGACATCACAGACCTTGGTGGAACAAAACTTTGTCTTAGCATGTCGGATTAATCTGCTTGCTTTGTTTGGGTTAAAAGTGAAGAGGTGTCAAAACCTTGAATCTGGAGCCAAGTCCCCTTGTGGTATAAATCTGTGAGTCACCTTTAGAGAGGGTTAACCATAGCAGACGATCCCTTCACAGGGCAAACTGCATTGATGAAACCTCAAGCAGTCATAGCCATTTCAGACATGGTAGTGACAGCCACTATATAAATGTCCTTGTGGAAGAAATCTCCACGGGTATGGTTCATTGTTGGGTTGTCAGATCTCCCTAGCAGCTCTTGAAGATTAAGTTCTTAGACTGTGTCAAAACCCTGGTGCGCCGGGATTGGAGTTCACCCCTTTGAATCATAAAAGTTGCAGAGTCAAGCCATTACTAAAAACCCTAGAGAGGCCAATTTTTCATTCTCAAGTATATGTGTGTTATTGCAAAACTTTTCAGAACATACATAATTAGTACTCTCAAGGATTAGCACAATTTGGTCACTTAATTGTTCATGCGCAAGGTTGCTTTTGCCCTTGTTCATTATTTTCAGACGTGCTTGGAATCACTTGCTTGCTGTTCTGCGTGCTTGTTTATCTGCTTGGCTATTAAAAATGATCAAATCTGGTATAACTTTCAAAATCTGGACAGTACAATTTGCAAACAATCCAAAATTGAAAACCTTAAGTTTTGCAAAATTTGACGTAAAATTCTTTCTGGAGTCAAAATTTGTTTCAGGAAGTCAAAAGTCGTACAAGTTTTGTCAAGTGTCATTTCAGTATTGCCCATCTATCGTATGATTGAGAACCCAGTGTCGTACGAGTTTTCAAACCAGCAAATTCAAGAAAGTCAAAACCCTGTTTAGCAACTGTCGTATGATATTGACAACTGTCATTTCATTGCTACCCAACTGTCGTACAATTTTAGCAACTGTCGTTTCATAGACTACCCAGTATCGTACAAGTCTACAGAGTGTCATTTGGAAAAATTTGAGAGAGTTGTCAGAAATTGTCAAATTGCAAGATATCCAATGTTTTCAGCCTAGTTCCAGAATCTGTCATACAAATCGCTGTGTCAGGAACAAAGCAATAGCTATTGAGAATCAGTTACATGTCTCAAAGAATCAGTACACAAGAGGAAGAAGCTCTAATCACTACTATGATGAAGCAGCTACAAGCTATGCAAGTCCAGCTTGACAAACTTGAGAAAGAAAAGGTACCTAAAGAGTTCTCCATGGAAACTCTATACTCTTTTCCATTTGATAAAGACTTGTACATGTCACCATGCCCCCGAATATAATATGAGCAATGTGACAATCCTTATGATACCTCTTCCACAGAGAGTGACACATCCAGCTTTGGAGACTATGATGACTATGACGATAGACAATGTAATGATACCTATGACACCTCTGCTCCTAAGAGTCCTCCTCGTTGTTTATTCCTGCTTACTACAAATGGGCCATCACATTGGATAGATCGTGATGGTGATCCATATGATTTTGATTTTGAAAGAGATTTTGATGGCTTTTGTGAACAATACCTTGATTATGATCCATCTACTACTGCTGAGGACTATAAAATACATCGTGCTAACTTGAAATGTCAATACTATAAGGATCTCTCCTCTAAGAACTCTCAGGCTAAAAATAAAGATTACACTCTCAAGAAAGATCATGTTAATGTTGGACCTTTGTCTTGTGATGGTTCTCTTCCATCCCCTACTTCCTCCAATACCCGTACATTTCCTAAAGCTTCCGAGTCTTTCAAATCTTTCACAGAACCTTCATCTGACACAAGCCCTGATACTTTTCATGCAGTTTCCTATAGTTATCCTCCAGGGCTACCTCTTACAGAAACTCAAGCTAACCTTCACTTGGCTGCAAATACTTTCAATAATGCTAAACCCAAAGATCCTAAGCCTTCATATGCTATAATCCCTACTTCAACTAGTCCTCCACCATATCTTCCAAAGTCTTCCATACAATCCCAACATGCTTCCTTGTCCTTATAAGTGACTCCATGTCAAGAGGACTCTAAAATTGATAAAGAAAAGAACATAAAGAAAGATCAAGATCAAGAAGCCTCCATGTCATCCAATCCCTTTCATGATGTCTCTTATCCGCTTCATGGTCTTTTTGATCCTGTACACCCTTTTTCATGCATTCCACCATGTCTTAAGTCTTCTCCTAAGCAAGATCAAGCTACTACTTACACTGTTGAGCTTATTGACAATCAAAATGACCTTACTACACTTGCGCTTTCCAAAGATGATACTTCCATTAAGGTTGGTAAAAATGGTGTTGTTACTTCCAATGTTAAGCCTATTGAAAATCAAAAGAAAAATTATGTGCTTATGCTATCCAAAGATCCTTGTCAAGATCAAAGTCTTCCATCCTCTTATTCTACCCCTCCATGTTTGCTTCCACTTTCTACTCTTCCTAAGTCTTTGCAAGCTTTGAACAATCCTATCAAAGAAGGTGCTCATATTCAAGATGTCCACGATTCTATTGAAAATTCTAATGCTCACTCTAAAGATGTTGATATCCTTGGTTGTCATATAGATGCTGATGAACTTATTGATTATCCTTTTGTGTCTTCCACTTCCATCCTTGGACCTCTTCCACCACTACTAAGGGCTTCACGTCTGCCTTCCATCTTGGGTCCTTATGTCCCTTCACTTTCCCCTCCTAACTCTCCTAATTCACCATCCATCTTGGGTCCCTACGTCCCTCCATCTCCCATCTTTCCTCAAGATCAACATAGATGCATACCCTTGAATCCTTTTCATCCATCCACCCATCTAAACCAGTCATATCCTCCCTCTTCCACAAATCCCAAGTCCTTTGGAAGTAACTTGAATGTTGAATACAAGAAAAAGAAGCAATATAAAAATCCATCAAAAAAAGAAGATCACCATGTCTCCTCTAATAGACATGGAAACATAAAGTCAAAAGAGATATCTGAGAAAAAAACTACAAGACAAGTATGGGTTCCAAAATCCATCATCCAAGATATTCTCTCTAAGTCATCAAAAGGCAATAAAAAGCCTAAGTCTATATGGATTCCAAAGTCTCTCTTAAAAGAGTCTGGTGTTGAGAAAAAAGTGAAATTGACATTCAAGCTTCCAAAGGCTTCCACTTCATCTCCTTCCAAAAATATTCTTCCATTCCACGCACCTAAACCACAACCTCTGCTATCCATTCACCATATTCCTTCACGTATTCCTTTATTCACATTTCCTCCATCCTCTCACCACCCTTCAAGGTATGTGTTGACGTTGATCTTGCCTTCCTTTCCATCTACACTTTCACAATCCTTCCATTCATTATCCTTCTACCTTCTATCTTTTTTTCTCATCTTCCTATTCCTCCTATCTTCCAACCTCACTCGCTTTACATAAAATCTTATCCTCCATTTTCTCTGCCATCTCCCTTTCCCTATCAGCATCTTTGAGCATATCATTTGAATCCTTGGTATATCATGGTTCATCCTTTCAAGGAGCATTATCTAAAAAGCTTGCCTTCTTCAAAAAAATAAAAATAAAATAAAATTGAAAATGTGTCTTGGTGAAAACCTGGAAACAGGCACCTTGGTAGCAAAAGTAAAGAGAAATAAATTCATCCTATGGTGAAAACCACTCCCTTGTGGCACCTTGGATAAGTACCATGATGAAAACCTAGCAATCAGGCATCATGCGTAGTTCTTCTACATATTTCATCCATTCCATTTTCTCTCTTTGATCTTGACAATGTTGATCTATACATGAACATTTGGCTATTTTGTGAGCTATTTTACGATGATCTTGTTTTCATTCCCTTCTTGTTTAGCCTTCATGTCTATCTTCCTTCATTCATTTTCACCTGTCGTTATCCTTTTCCCCTTTGATCTTGATCTAATAGAAAAAAAGAGTAAAACACAGTGCTATGAAGCCTCTTGACATGTCTACTCCTTTGGACTACATCCTATCCTGCTCTGGCACTACACTTTTGTGACTTATCCTATGCTAGCCTTTCATTACTTGTCCAAATGCACTTTACATGACATTTTTTTTTCCTTAGCTTGGGTATTCTTGAGGAGTTTTCCCTTGAGGATTTCTTCCCTTAATTCTCCTTCAGTCTCTTGTCTTCCATCTCTTCCACTAGCTTGCCAATCCCTCTTGTTCTCCACCTTGCTAGACATTGGGACTGCACGATATGATCTTACTTGGGAGTTTATAATGGAAAAAAATGCTATCAAGTATACCAAGTATCAAAATCAGTATTAGAATCAGTATCAGAACCAGTATCAAAACAAGTATTAGAACTAGTATTAAAACAAGTATCAGAACACCTACTGGGGCTACTCCATTCGCTTTAGTTTATGGGTCTGAAGTGGTACTGCCTATGGAGGTTGAAATCCCATCACTAAGAATCAGAATGCATGGTCTAGTAACTGATGATGACTACAGAGTGTCTAGGTTACAAGAACTAGAACTACTAGATGAGCGTAGACAAGCAGCGTATGATCATCTC
Source organism: Chamaecyparis obtusa (assembly GCA_027943335.1). Taxonomy (NCBI): domain Eukaryota; kingdom Viridiplantae; phylum Streptophyta; class Pinopsida; order Cupressales; family Cupressaceae; genus Chamaecyparis; species Chamaecyparis obtusa. Next base: position 1,286,914 of record BSBK01004543.1, on the reverse strand, counting down.
AGAGTATATCAGAAGAGAATTTCTAGAGGCTACAACAAGAAAGTCAGACACAGAGAATTTTAGGTTGGTGATCTAGTCTTGAGAGAAAATCCTAAAAATCAATCCCATCGAGAATGCAAGGGGAAGTTCGAACCCAACTGGCTGGGTCCCTTTGTCATCACTGCTACTTTTGGCTCTGGTGCCTATCAACTCTCAACGACTGAAGGAGAACAGCTCCGAGAACCAATCAACGTTCTCCATCTGAATAAATTCTACACCTAAGGCATTCAGTGCTTGGTAAATGTCTTGAAAAAATCTTAAAAATCAGAAAAAGTCCTGAAAAAATGAACATCTTGGTGAAAACCTAGCAATAGGCGCCTTGATGATTCACAAAAAAAATTTAAAAATATCAAAAATAAAAATAAAAATCAGCGTTGAAGAGACTGGCATCTCATGATCAACGTTGAACCAATCAATGTTCACAATATCCGAGAACCAATCAACGTTCTCCATCTGATGATTCACAAAAAAATTGAAAAAATTGAAAAAAATAAAAAATTCAAAAAAATTGAAAAATAAAAAATACAAAAAAAAATGGAAAAAAGAAAATGTGCTTTGGTGAAAACCTGAAAACAGGCGCCTTGGTAGCAAAAATAGAATCTCTGCCAAGATGGTGAAAACCCAACAAATGGGCACCACTTGTTCCAAATGCTTCATCTATCAGCACAATCTTGGTCTTTCCCAGCTTTCAGTCTTGCTTTAGTTTGTACATATCTCCCGGTTTGTTTTCGTATTTTCAATTTTTAATAAGTCGGTCTGTACACCAATCAGCTCAAGCGTCTGTATCTTATCAATGTTTAACACTTGGGGGAAATCAATGTCATATCCTATGGTCTCCCATGTATCTTAGACGGATCATATCTAGTCAAAGTCCTTTGAAGCTTCCAGTTGAGTCTGTCTGTCTGTCTCGTCTCCAGAAAGGATTTTGCATCTACAACAATCAAACATCAAAACAAACTGAAAACTATCTGTGCTTCATGCTTTTATCTCCTTGTATGCTTACTGATCTGCATTGAGATTTCTGCATATTGTGTCCCTTCGAGCTCTTCAATGATGTCCTTTACAGGATTTAGAGAGTGATGACTGGGGGCATAATCTTTTCTTGGTTTTCTGCTTGTATGTGAAATCTAATAACTTTGGAAATTCTGGATTGAAATGGTGTCCGACTATAAGAGCCTCTATCTCAAATTGGATGGTCATGCGTACCTCAACCATTGATACCTAGAAAATTCAAGGACGTTTGATCTAACTATTATCTTTTTAAAGTAAATTCTTTCTCCTACTGTGAAATGCGATCTTGCCTAAGGAGGTGAATGATAAAGGGTCACTACGGTTAATTCACATCGGATTTAGAATGATCTCTTGACTATTTGATGTGTTTGTAACGCAAGGTGTACTCAAGTTATCATGACGTTTATGTTTTGATGCTTGTACAAATTGCTATATCAAAATAGACATGATATTCAGGTCATCCTAGCATTTATGCCTTGGTACTTATATCTAATCCGACATTCCAAAAATAAAATCAATATTCATATGTCCATGGTTGTTTGACTAGTGGGGGTTTTATTGATTCTTATGCATACAAATCAATATTCATATGTCTATGGTTTTTTTTTAGCTAGTGGGCATTGTATTGATTTATCCGGTTACCTAAAAGTTCAATGATGATAACAAATCGACATATGATCAGTGACTAGGTCCTAGGTCTTAGGTTGCATTTCATTTTGCATGTCTCTTTGCATTTTGCATGTTGCATGATCTCACAATGGCTAAATGAACTTCAATGCTTAAAAGATTCTTCCAATCGCATCTTCAAGTCTAACAAGAGCTGAATCTCACACGAAGGTTCCTCCAATGAAATAGCAAGTAGAATCCTTTTTCGGGATCAAAATCAAAATCTGAGATCATTCATATTATTAACTACTTGCATAATCGACCTTCTATCATCACAGAAATCCATAATTCAACTTAACTGATTATCTTACATCAAACTATCGAGATTTCAACTTGGTCAACCATGGTCAACTCATGGTCAAATTTAGTCAAACTCGGTCTTCTAGACCTCCAAATGATGTAGAATGCATTCTCGAATGTGTATACCCACTTCTCCAATCAATCAACATGCTTCTGAGCTCTCAACGCTGACTTTTCTTATTAGATTTCAATTTTAATCCCGAAGGGGGCATGGTATTGCATATCATTCAAAGTTTGTAATCAAATTTGAAATCATATCTTTATGGAAATCATATCTTCCTCAGTAAACAAGATAAAAATCACGTCTAGTTACTGATTCATCAAAAGTCCTCATCGCTCGAGGCAAATCTATCATCACTTGGGGCATATCAGATTCATCAAGATCCATATCAATCTGGTATTCTCCTAATCTTGTAAACTGTATCAATTTTTGCAACCATCAGATCATAGTGTTCTTTCCTTGGTTCTTCGGCAACTGAAGGGTTTGGATGTGATACCTGCTAGTTCTGCTAAGACAATCGAGTCTAGAACGGGTCACTCACTTCTTTGCAATCCTAAGGTTTGGAATCAGGTGTTTTGACACTCTTTCGCAATCCTCGGTTCATCGCTGCTATAGTGAACATTATCTTTGGTCATTCAGGACCTATTATCTTCATATCAAATCAATATCAATCAACTTTTGTCTCATATCAATTATCAATTTCAAACATCAGTTTCATATCTTTATCAAACACAGACTATCTTTGAACCACTGCGCTTCGCATAGTAATTCAAAGAGGGGCAAAATGTAATACCCTAAAAATGGGCTATAAGTTCATTAATCTCCTACATCTACAAATTGAATGAAATCGACATCAAAGTCCTAACCTAAGGCACATTTAAACATCATCGAATCATAATTGATTATCTTAAATTCTACATCGGAGAATATTCCTAGTAATATTCCTAATCATCATAATTATCTTTAATTTTATAATTATTTGGCAATAAATCACATTTATCCTAAAGTTTGATTAATTAAATATTTTGCATATTTAATTAATTAGATTTAATATTTGCCACTTAATTATGTAATTAAATTTAATTCTATCTATTATTAATTGTATTATTTAATTTTGACAATAAATCCAATATCCTATGAATAATTGATTAAATTCTTATTTAATTAATTAAAGCATGTTGTCATTATTTAATAACATAATTTTTAATAAAAGTTTGATAAAATAGTTAATTAACCCATAAATTAATTATTTTATTTCAAAAAGCAGTTAAGTTGAGAATAAATCACTTTATTTATTTATTAAATCATAATTATCCATGTGCACATTCAAGGACCAGTTAAACTCAAATTCGAAAATCAATGCAAGTTGTTAGCTTTTTAAAACTCAACATCTTTTTAGTTTTAAAATTGATCTAAACTTCTAATTCAAGTTGAATTGTGCTTTTGCATGATTTTTGTGACTTAATTATCTTTATTTAAAAATAACTCAAAAATCAAGTTGAGTTTATTTGAGTGATTTATGGCTTTTTTCCATGCACCTCCAAAGCCTTGGATTTCTATAAAAATAAGGCTCGGCTCTTCATAATTCATCTCTCATATCTCTCAAATTTGCATCCAAGCATCTCATATTTGTTTTGACACTCTTTCGCAATCCTCGGTTCATCGCTGCTACAGTGAACATTATCTTTGGTCATTCAGGACCTATTATCTTCATATCAAATCAATATCAATCAACTTTTGTCTCATATCAATTATCAATTTCAAACATCAGTTTCATATCTTTATCAAACACAGACTATCTTTGAACCACTGCGCTTCGCATAGTAATTCAAAGAGGGGCAAAATGTAATACCCCAAAAATGGGCTATAAGTTCATTAATCTCCTACATCTACAAATCGAACGAAATCGACATCAAAGTCTTAACTTAATGCACATCTAAACATCATCGAATCATAATTGATTATCTTAAATTCTACATCGGGAAATATTCCTAATCATCATAATTATCTTTAATTTTATAATTATTTGGTAATAAATCACATTTATCCTAAAGTTTGATTAATTAAATATTTTGCATATTTAATTAATTAGATTTAATATTTGCCACTTAATTGTGTAATTAAATTTAATTCTATCTATTATTAATTGTATTATTTAATTTTGACAATAAATCTAATATCCTATGAATAATTGATTAAATTCTTATTTAATTAATTAAAGCATGTTGTCATTATTTAATAATATAATTTTTAATAAAAGTTTGATAAAATAGTTAATTAACTCATAAATTAATTATTTTATTTCAAAAAGCAATTAAGTTGAGAATAAATCACTTTATTTATTTATTAAATTATAATTATCCATGTGCACATTCAAGGACCAGTTAAACTCAAATTGGAAAATCAATGCAAGTTGTTAGCTTTTTAAAACTCAACATCTTTTTGAGTTTTAAAATTGATCTAAACTTCTAATTTGAGTTGAACTGTGCTTTTGCATGATTTTTGTGACTTAATTATCTTTATTTAAAAATAACTCAAAAATCAAGTTGAGTTTATTTGAGTGATTTGTGGATTTTTTCCATGCACCTCCAAAGCTTTGGATTTCTATAAAAATAAGGCTCAGCTCTTCATAATTCATCTCTCATATCTCTCAAATTTGCATCCAAGCATCTCATATTTTGCACAATCACGCTGGAGAATTGGAATTGAAGAATCAAAGCTCTTGCGAATCAACATCTTTGTGAGATCAATCTTATTTTTGTATTCATATTGCATATCATTGTTAGATTAGCATTGCATATCAATTTTCAATAGCATTCATAGCATATCAATTTCATCTAGCATAGATTCATATCAGTTTTTATCATTCTTATTGCATAGAAAATATAAAAAATATAGCTTAATTGCATTCAATCTCATATCTAGATCAATTGCATTCAAATCCTTCATTTAGGTGTCGTTTAGGTCACTGATCTCGATTACAATCTGAGAACATCAATCTCGCACCTACTAGAAGATAGTAAATCGCTTGGTTAGATAGCTTTCAATTTTGCACAATTTTGATTATAGCTAACCTCTAATGTTTTACTGAAGTGTTGTGTCTACAGATCAGGTACAATTTTCACACACACACTGATAATTTGGAAACTGCATTTTTCCATGGCCCATTTGAAACTATCATAGGCCATCAGGTGTTCGTGGCTCGACATGAGATCAAAGTGAGATTTTTTTTGGTAAAAGGCCTAAGGCAAGCTTTATTGATTATAAAAGGTGTTACAAAAAACCCCGCTCAATGCAGGCACTGGTAGGAAAGAGGAGTCTTATTTATTATTATACTAGTTTAAAAGTGATATTTTTTATTAAAATATTTTAAAAGTGATATTTTTTTATTAAGGTAAAAATAAGTTTTGAATGGAACCGGAAACCATTTACATTAAAGCATAAAGATATAGCATGAAAGTTTTCCAAAAAGAAACACCTGCTAGAAAAATAAAAGCAGGACCCAAAACACTCCTAGATATGATAACAAAGCAAAGAAAAATAGTTACTAGCACTACTACCAGCAACACCCAGCTACCAACTAGACCATACTATTTATTTTTTTATCATTTTCTCCGCCTTCATCTTCAAGTCCTCCATCTTCTGGATAGCATCTTTTAGGTCCTTCAGTTCCTTTGGCTTTTCAGGGATCTTCCTTTGAGTGCGCCCTCTAGTTCTCATTCTTGGACCAGCATTCCCAACATCCTCCTCAATAGTTATAGTCGTATTTTCCAGCTAGCCTTTTTCCAGGTAGTTGTGTAGCATATTGAGGTTCATGACAGTCGCACTAAGTCCCTCATTTCTATTACTCGGGACCTCGTTAATCATGTTCCCATTGTTACTAACTTTAGTATTTATGTCTTTGACCTTGTTATCAACTATCTTATTAACTTCAGCAGCTATATCCTCATTCCAATTTTTATTTTTTACCTTATCCAATACCTTATTCTCCATCTTCTCTAGCTTAGTGGTCAGGGTAATCATAGTTTTTTCCATGGCCTGAAGGTGGAGCTTCATCTCCTACATCTCCCGCTTGATCCAATCCAGAGAAGTACTCATACCATCATCTTTTTTAACCTCATCTCGCTTAGTGGCACCCAACAGGGGATCTAAGGTGTCCTCCTTGTAGCTATTGCCTTCCTCAATGATAACCAGGTCCAAGCCCGCATCAGTTTCATTGTGATCCTCTTCTTTTTCATCCACAACAGGGGGATTCTAACCAGCCCCCATTTCCTCTTCAGCCTGGCCCTCCAAGAGGCCCAAAGTTTCCCCCTTTTCATTTTTACCATCCTCTTTGCTAGCCAAGTCTATACCATCCTCAATGTCGGAATGAATATCAATTTTTTCTTCTTTAGCAGGGAACTTCGGAGTGTCATCCTTGACATCCTTAGTAGGGGAGTCATGGGCATCTTCTTCCTCCTCTTCAGCTCCTTCCTCATCTTTTTCTTCCTCTTGATTATCCTCATCTTTACCTTCTTCTTCCTCCTTATCATCTTCCATGATGTCATTCATGTCCTCTTCCTAGTTGGTATCATCAATATCCTTGTCCTCTTTTTCTTGGGCTCTCTCCTCATTACCAGAATCCACCTCCACATTGTCTTCCTCAGCATTTCCCTTTCCCTAAGAAAGAGGGTTGTTTTCATTAGCATCATCTCCACTGACCCTTTATTTTTCCTCATCTTTTTTACCATCTTCCTCACTGTTGTCAGAGATTCTTCTTTATTTTTCTGCCTCTTTTTGCCTTCTTCCTCACTACTTTTTTCCTTGTTTTTCTTCTTCTTCTTGCTAGGTTCAGCCTTTCTATCAGCCTCTTTGGTCTCTTTCCTTTTTCCTATGACCCTTTTAGAAATTGGGTTCGAGATAATATCTCTAGCGTAGTTAGAAATGAGGAGGATCAAACCCTCATGCAACACAGGGTTACTCGATTTCTTCCTATGCTCCGTTATGCTACTATTTAGAGAGCTCAAAGGAAAGTACGGGAAAGAAATTCACTTATTATGCCTAAAGTGATTAGCTAGGACAAAATGTAGGTTGTAGATTTTGGAATAACGCCCATCAAGCGTGAAGTACTCAATCATAACCTTCAACATTTTAGCCCATAAATCCTTAATTTTAGTAATATCTATGTAATCCCCTTTTCCTTTGTCATGAGGGCTTTTTCATCAGCAATTTTGGGAAGAGATTAAAAGCTTTAGTACCAAGCCTATGGTTGCCTCTATGGAAATGAGTTCCCTCCAAGGGTAAGCTAGTAATCTCAGCCATTAGGGAAAGAGTAAGGGGGAAAGATTTGCCCCATAAATTGATTTTACCTCTAACCTGTTAGGCCTTTTTTCTGTCATAGCAAAATCTTGTGAAAATGGCATGTTCCCTGCAAAGTTTTTGCTAAGTGTCTTGTCCCGTGCTCTTCAATGTATCACCTAGCTCTAGTTCAAATTGTACGTGCTGAATTGCAAAATCCAGAAAGTTATTCAAGTTTCAAAGTCTGCAGGAAACAATTTCAAAATCTATCACAGTGTCGAAAACCCACAGTATTTTTAAAAATCCATGATGTTTTCAGTCTGTGTGAAAACCCTCATTGTTTTCGACATGTGCCTTCCGGCTTTTGTGCACTTACCTTTTGGTCTGTCAGAAATCCTGTGTTTTTTATTTTTCGCCATTGTGAAAACCTTAGATGTTTTTGATCTTTCATCGAAAACCCTGTGTGTTTTCGACCTTGCATTTCTTCTTTTTTGTTGGCACTCCTTGTTCATCAGTCTTAAACGCACAAGTTTGACTGGATGGTGGGCCCGGGTCTTCAAAGGCTCTTCCTGATTGGCTGTCACATGGCCGCATGTCAGACTTTTCTGACATGCGATCATGCGACCGCTTGCCACCTATCCGTGTGGGTCCCAGTTCTTCCCATTGCCCGACATGGTTAAAGTTCGGATAAAATCAATGGTCAGCGTAAGTTCACGTGGTAAAGTTGCATGGTGTTTATCCCTTGTGCTTTTGCGACAACCATTGGATTTCATGTCAGCGGGGCCCGGTGTCAGGGATTTAAGATCTACGGTCAGCATGTGATCGCAAGGAATAATCTTTCCCCTTGCGATCATGCGCCCACCATCTGATTGGATGCAAGGTAGAGATGTGGGCCCAGTGTCAGAAGGGAGGCAGAGAGGTGGTGATCTTATTAGTTGTTGCATGATCACATGTCAGAATTTTTTGACATGTGAGCATGCGACCAGTTCACATCTGTGGGGCCGTAGGTGGTGATGTGGCAGCCTGGGGTTGGTTGTTGCATGATTGCATAGCCCAATTTTTGGCTATGCGATCATGCGACCGGGTACCACATGGTGTTGGGGCCCGATGGTAGATGATGACGTGCTCAGTTCCGGTTGGTTGTCAGTGTACTGAGGTGGCCGAAGACTTTGCAAAGGTTTGTGATCGACTATCGACCACGGCTAGGATTCTGCGGTCGCATGATCGTAGGGGTGAGTTGGGTGCCATGCGATCATGCGACCTGGCATAAAATGAAGCCCATTTTCTATGGCAGTTAGGTTGGTGACTACGCAATTGCATGACTAGGGGCAAACCGTTAAGGGACATAAAGCTCGCGAAATGCAAAGTGGCCATTGCAGTTCAAAATTCAAATCTCTGAGACATTTCCTACAACCAGAAAGGACTGAAATTGATGACAGAAAAGGCTAGAGTTGGTAAAACTAATTTTCACCACCGCTCCAGTGTGATCCAGGGTTCCTGTGGTCGACTGCATGATGGTTTTGTGCCTGGTGAAGGACTTTCTTGGCTCGAGGTGTATTTGCAGGTGGGTGAAATCTTAACCCTAGTTACCCGTAGCTTGTTGCATCCTACTGGTTTAGGATTCCAAGGTAACCAGTGGTATAAATAAGTGAAATTTTGACTTTTTAATGGTTCCAACTTTGAAGTTTTGAAGTGTTCCTAGTCCTGGATCCAAGATTGTAACACTTTTGCATTTGGTATTCTGTTGATGATAGAGAAAAAGTTACAGGTCTAAGCTGTAATTTGCAAGCTTGACTCCTCTGGTTTGATTGTTTACACTTAAAGATTCTTCATACTTAATACAAATACATGACTCTTATCTCTCCTTTGTGTCAACTTAGATAGGTTCTAAACTTTCTAGTCCTCTGCATAATGTTTTATGTATATGTATATATTCTTGAGTTCTAATCCAGGATTAGATGAAATGATGCTTTAGATGGGACATAGGTCTATCTTGTTGTCTATGTAAGGATATCTCATAAGTAGTAAAGGGGATTGTAGGTGTGTTTATAGCTTGGAATCTCAGCTATTGTCTGGTGTGTGTAGCATTCATGTTCTAGGTGATCTTGCCCAATGGATGAGGCACTGGCCTAAATGATTATCTCTTCATCAAAAAATACTTATTATTGTTGTTATGATCCCAAAAGCATAAATTAAGAACCATTCCTTAAGTTTGCAGTATTTGGTTGTGTAAGGTTCCACCCCATAGTAATGGAGAGTCAATGAATGTGTGGTTGTCATTCAGTACTTTCTTACTATCCTTTCATCTGCTTTTCAAACCTAGTTCTTAGTGTATGAAGTCTATTTTATACTAGGTTAGGTGCACCCGCCTTGGTTTTGTAGAGCCAGAAGCAGAAGAGGGCAGTCATGTCCCTATAGTTGGTCCAGTTATCCTAAGACCTCATTACATTTTAGAGCTAACCACCCCTAAAATCTATCTGAGGGTATACTGGCAGCCTATTAGAGCATAAGCATCATTTTGGACACTAACAAGATGACGACTCTGCTAGGGAGAAACAACAAATCTTGTTAAGGAAATCATAATCTCTGGGGAGGCCATTGGAAAGAGTGAGATAGACAAAATTAGCATTTGCAAAATTTTCTCACTTAGTTGTGAGTGGCGGCTCTGATTTGTCTCTATTTGATCAGTGTTCCTTCTGATAATTAGTGAGTTACTTGGAGTTTTATATTGGTTGGGAGCAACTCTACATTGCAAAATCTGATGGAGTTCCATGGTGAGCTCAAGATCTGCCCTGCCTTCCAGTCAACAAAGTTTTCTACTGCAAAACTTTTAGGTATTTATGATTACAATGTTTCCCTATCAAGTATTTAGTGCTAGTATAAAGGGAAGACTAAGATAAGATGAGTTGCTCTCATCTTGCATTAAATGAAATGAAAAATTAGGGGAAAAGTTAGTCTAGGCGGCTGGGTTTTCTCAGGTTGGATAGGCCTTTGGACTATGTTCTTCCACGGTCCCCTCACTCTTTTCCTAGTGAGCTTTTGGGTTTGATTCATGCCTTTGATTGTAAGTTTGATTCAGCAGTCAGACATGTCCTAGCATTCTATAGATTTATTATAGAATATCAAATTTTGGATGAGGACGGTAGCATGATATTTTTTGGGAGATCCCTCAAGGGAGTTGCATCTAATAGGTATCTAAATCTGCCCCCAAGATGCATTTCTTCTTTGACTGAGTTAAAGTGGTTGTTTTTAGAGGAGTTTGCTAATAATGATGAATGGAAAAGGTTGCAAAGAGACTGTCAGCAAAAGGGGAACGAGTGTTATATTCTAGAGCAATCCATTTCTAGTGTTGAGGGTACTTCTTCTGATGAGTCTTTGTCAAAGGAGTATTCAGATTGTGGCAGTGAGCAGGAATCAGGGTCAGGGTGTGCAGGATCCTCCATTCATTCAGAAATGTCTGAATATGATTTTAGTGGCTATTCAGGTGAGGATGATGAAGGCAGTGATGCTGATGTGTCCTCATGTGAATCAGATGAGGCATGGGAGGAAGAGAGTAATGATGGAAGTGAACACTCCTTCAGTGAGGAATATGAAGACAAGGAAGTGGTGTTTGAATGTGAGATCAGTGAGTCTTCATATGGTTTTGATTTTGCTTCATGTGATGTAAGTCTCCATGAGGTTGAGATGGGTACTGATTTTAAAGTGTTTTCTAATGCTTTATATGATGAAGAATTTGATTATCAGCCCATTTTTTGTCATGATGTTCAACAAGGTGCATTGCATGGAGTTATCAATCCATTATTTGAAGAACATGTGGAGGTCTCAGATCCAGTTGAATCAGGGTGTTCATTTTCCACCTGTGGGTATGAATCTGACTATTCATTTGAGGTCTAGCCGGTTGCACCTGGGGAAATGCAAAGATAGGGTCTAAATGAGGCCTTTCAGCAAGTAGAGTATGAGTTCTTTGTGTTTCTAGTTCATAGCATGCATGATTCAGTAGATGAAAATCAGTTTTAGTATAGTGGTGCTAATCATTGGCATGTTGAATCTTTTCTTCATAGTGAGCAAGGAGAAGAGAGTGCAAATTTTTTTTACATGCACTATGAAGACAACTACTTTGTTCTTCCTGATATGCTGGTTGAACATGTTGACAAGCCTATGGAGACAAATGAAAACAAAATATCTGGTGTGCCTCATGAAAGAAGAAATGAAAATCAGATTTTTGACAGAGGCAGGAATTAACTCGTGTTTGTTGCTGCAGGTTTTTGTAAAAAATGTACACTCTGTAAATATCTTTCCCTTTCATATTGTGTGCTTTTCCTTCCTTTTCCCTGCATTTTTTGAGTTCCCTATTTTTGTCCAGTGGTTGGTCTTCTCTCCTAATGATTCTAAATTCTTGACATGCCTGCAAGAGACATGCATCCCCAACTAGAGCCACTGTTAGGCCTTTTTTCTATCATAGCAAAATCTTGTGAAAATGGCCTATTCCCTGCAAAGTTTTTGTTAAGTGTCTTGCCTCGTGCTTTTTAATGTATCACCTAGCTCTAGTTCAAATTGCACGTGCTGAATTACAAAATCCAAAAAGTTATTCGAGTTTCAAAGTCTACAGGAAACAATTTCAAAATCTGCCACAGTGTCAAAAACCCATAGTATTTTTAAAAATCCATGATATTTTCGGTCTGTGAGAAAACCCTCATTGTTTTCAACCTGTGCCTTCCAACTTTTGTGCACTTACCTTTTGGTCTATCGAAAATCCTGTGTTTTCAATTTTTTGCCATTGTGAAAACCTTAGATGTTTTTGATCTTTCACCGAAAACCTTGTGTGTTTTCGACCTTGCATTTCTTCTTTTCTGTCGGCACTCCTTATTCATCAGTCTTAACCATGCAAGACTGACTGGATGGTGGGCCTAGGTCTTCAAAGGCTCTTCCTGATTGGCTATCGCATGGCCGCATGTCAGACTTTTCTGACATGTGATCATGCGACCGCTTGCCACCTGTCCGTGTGGGTCCCAATTCTTCCCATTGCTCGACATGGTTAAAGTTTGGATAAAATCAATGGTCAGCGTAAGTTCACATGGTAAAGTTGCACTGTGTTTATCCCTTGTGCTTTTGCGACAACCATTGGATTTCATGTCAGTGGGGCCTGGTGTCAGGGATTTAAGATCTACGATTGGTGTGTGATCACAAGGAATATTCTTTCCCCTTGCGATCATGCACCCACCGTCTGATTGGATGCAAGGTAGAGATGTGGGCCCAGTGTCAGAAGGGAGGCAGAGAGGTGGCGATCTTATTGGTTGTCGCATGATTGCATGTTAGGAATTTCTGACATGCGACCATGCGACCAATTCACGTATGTGGAGTCGTAGGCGGTGATGTGGTAGCCTGGGGTTGGTTGTTGCATGATCGCATAGCCCAATTTTTGGCTATGCGATCATGCGACCGGGTGCCACATGGTGTTGGGGCCTAATGGTAGATGGTGACGTGCTGAGTTCTGGTTGGTTGCTGGTGTATTGAGGTGGCCAAAGACTTTGCAAAGGTTTGTGACTGACTATCGACCACGGCTAGGAGTCTGCGATCACATGATCGCAGGGGTGAGTTGGGTGCCATGCGATCATGCGACCTGGCATAAAATGAAGCCCATTTTCTATGGCAGTTAGGTTGGTGACTATGCAATTGTGCGACTAGGGGCAAACCATTAAGGGACATAAAGCCCGCGAAATGCAAAGTGGTCGTTGCAGTTCAAAATTTAAATCTCTGAGACATTTCCTACGACCAGAAAGGACTGAAATTGATGACGGAAAAGGCCAGAGTTGGTAAAACTAATTTTCACCACCGCTCCAGTGTGATACATGGTTCCTGTGGTCGACTACATGATGGTTTTGTGCCTGGTGAAGGACTTTCTTGGCTCGAGGTGTATTTGCAGGTGGGTGAAATCTTAACCCTAGTTACCCGTAGCTTGTTGCATCCTACTGGTTTAGGATTCCAAGGTAACCAGTGGTATAAATAAGTGAAATTTTGACTTTTTAATGGTTCCAACTTTGAAGTTTTGAAGTGTTCCTAGTCCTGGATCCGAGATTGTAACACTTTTGCATTCGGTATTCTGTTGATGATAGAGAAAAAGTTGCAGGTCTAAGCTGTAATTTGCAAGCTTGACTCCTCTGGTTTGATTGTTTACACTTAAAGATTCTTCATACTTAATACAAATACATGACTCTTATCTCTCCTTTGTGTCAACTTAGATAGGTTCTGAACTTTCTAGTCCTCTGCATAATGTTTTATGTATATGTATCCATTCTTGAGTTCTAATCCAGGATTAGATGAAATGATGCTTTAGATGGGACATAGGTCTATCTTGTTGTCTATGTAAGGATATCTCATAAGTAGTAAAGGGGATTGTAGGTATGTTTATAGCTTGGAATCTCAGCTATTGTCTGGTGTGTGTAGCATTCATGTTCTAGGGGATCTTGCCCAATGGATGAGGCACTAGCCTAAATGATTATCTCTTCATCAACAAATACTGATTGTTGTTGTTATGATCCCAAAATCATAAATTAAGAACCATTCCTTAAGTTTGCAGTATTTGGTTGTGTAAGGTTCCACCCCATAGTAATGGAGAGTCAATGAATGTGTGGTTGTCATTCAGTACTTTCTTACTATCCTTTCATCTGCTTTTCAAACCTAGTTCTTAGTGTATGAAGTCTATTTTATACTAGGTTAGGTGCACCCGCCTTGGTTTTGCAGAGCCAGAAGTAGAAGAGGGCAGTCTTGTACCTAGAGTTGGTCCAGTTATCCTAAGACCTCATTACATTTTAGAGCTAACCACCCCTAAAATCTATCTGAGGGTATACTGGCAGCCTATTAAGGCATAAGCGTCATTTTGGACACCAACATAACCCATCCCTCAGTGAACAAGGAAGTTACATGTTTGTCATAGTCGTGGAGCTTTTCCATGTACTGAGAGATCCCTCCTTTTCTTAGCTTCTTCCATACCTTCCTCTCTTGTCTCCATTTCTCATAGTTGGCGAGCTCCTCTCTCCTCAGACCTCCTCCCATTTTTTGCTTTCTGCTACTTTTTCAGTTCGGCTCCTTACCAGTAAACTTCTTCTCACTGCAATGCTTCCTTTTGTTTTCCTAATTTCTTAAGATAACCTAGGATCTGTATATCATTAACACTGAAATAATTATCCCACACTTCGCATTACATGCAACCTTCCTTGAAAAATGTTTGGTCCTTGTCATCATGATTTTAAGTGATTTTCTCTTGATTGTGATTAATTTTGTCATAAGTGATTAGACTTATGATCTTAGCATTAAGATTTCCTTCCCCTCTCCACATTTTGATGATGTCACTTTGGGTACCTTCATTTGCCAACCTGTCTATTGGCTTATTACCTTCATTGTAAATATGAGTGATGTGGCATTCCTAAAAAGAGTTGATAATCATTTTGATTTTGTTTATAGTATGTGCTATAGTCCAGGAGCTGACTGAATTCCCTTTAATACAATTAACAATGTTGAGGGAGTCACCCTCAAACCAAAGTTTCGAGCAACCCATATCTTTGGCCAACTTAACCACATAGAGAGTCACCTCAGCTTCCACCACGTGGTTGGTTTGAATCCCAAACGGAACAACAATAGCACCAAGCCAATTTCCTGCCCAGTCTCTTATGAGGCCTCCTCCTCCAGCCCTTCCAGGGTTTCCTCTAGTAGAACCATCAAAGTTCCCTTTTAACTATCCCAAGGGAGGAGCAAACCACATAACATTCTCTCTAGGATTCAGATCATTTCTACTCTTCAAGATCTCCCATGAAATGGTATTTTCCTTTTTAAGATTAGGGTTCCATGAGTTGGTATCCTTCTTACCAATACTTCTGTAGTTCTCCATAATACTTCTGGAAACAAAGTTAGCAACCAAAAGGGGGGGAACTTTTTTATCTCTAAAAATGTTGTTGTTCCTCTCCTTCCAAATCTACTAGGTAAAATGAGGTAAAACAAGTTTCCAGAGATCCTTAGCATTTTTGTCATGAAAGGGGCTCTACCATTGCTGGAAAAAGTCCTAGATATTGTGAGGTTTAACCCACTTCAGATTCAGAGACAAAATGATGGAGTCCCAGACCTCTCTAGCAAAGGAGCAATGGATCATTAAGTGGTTATAAGACTCAACTTCTTCATAGAACATGATGCATCTATTAGGCATTTGGAACCCTCTTCTCATGAGGTTATCCATAGTAAGGATTTTGTTCTGGACAAGCAACCAAAATAATATGTTAATTTTAGGGATAAGATTTTTATTCCATACCTGAGCACAGAAAGGTTGATCCTCTGAAGGGATGAGAAGAGTCGAGGAAGAGGCAACCGAGAAATTGTTAGAGATACTAGGACCCAAATCAGTTCATCAAGCTCATTTTCTCTAATAAACCAGTTGTTTAGTTGTTTATTCACCTCTTTTAATCTGATGTCCCTCAATCCCAAGTCGATCCATTCTTCATTAATCTAGTAGTCACTCACTTTTTCCCCAATGGTCTCTTTACATTCCTGAATCACAGAATTCCACTCCTCATTCTCTATAAGAGATTTATCTGAGAGCCATTTGTCATCCCAGAATTTAATCTTCCTACCATTTCCCAGCTTCCATCTAGCCCCTTACTGATTAGGTTCTTACCCTTGCTTATGCTGTTCCAAACAAACGACCCCTGGATATCATTTTGAGATTGAATAATTCCTTCAAGAGAAGTGAGATGGTATTTACTTTTGATTATAACATTCCATTCTTTTTCCTCTTCAAATATCCTCCAGCATTGTTTAGCTAAAAGGGCCTTATTAGTATTAATAATGTTTCTGATGCCCAACCCCCCCAGCTTCTTTGGTTTACAAACCTTCTCCCAAGCCACCAAACTAAGTCTCTTTTTCTCTTCCACACCTATCCATAGGAACTTTTTTAGAATTTTTTCAATAAGGTCAATATACTTCAGAGGAATTTTGAACAGACTTAGAGCATAAACAGGGAGGTTTTGAAGAGTAGCCTTCATTAGTTGAACTTTTCCAACTTGGCTAAGAATCGCCCCTTTCCAACCCGCCAACTTTTTGTGGAATCTATCAAGAATTTCATTCCAAAAATTGGCCTCCAGTTTCAAACACAGCGGCAAGCCTAAGTAAGGGGCAGGAAGCCTCCCTATCTTACACCCAAGAATGGAGGAGATTTTGTTCATTCTAGCTTCAGGTGTGTTAAAGAAATACAGAAAGCTTTTCTCCCAGTTAAAAGTAATATTTATTATTATATAATAGATTCTATTAAAAAAAATTATAGCTATATAATGTAAATTATTAATTTTTTTAAAATAATATTAAAATTATATACATTATTATATATTACTTTTTCTAGACATAACAACAATGCCTATAATCAAGTAGGAGATAATTTTCATGTGGCAAGTCAAATTGTATTATTGCTATCAAGATTCAACTTTGTAGTTTTTTTAGTCAAACGCATTGACCCATGTTTCACGAGTAGTGGTTCACAAGAACCCATCTCTCATGAGAATGAATTAAACACTTAGAGTTCTTATGAACCACTACTCATGAAACATGGGTCAATGAGTTTGACTCAAAAAACTAAACAGTTGAATCCTAATAGCAATATCACAACAATGCATGTAGTTTGTTTTTTCCCTACTATAACTAATTGTGTTAGTTCTATAGCTGCGAGGGGCCAGTTGGTGAGCCCATCCAATCCTCTACATTTCTTAGTGAAATGCCCCTAAGTATCTCATTTGAACTATCAAGACTTGATGAACAATCCTTATGCTACCGTATTCTAATTACTATTACCAATTACTATTTTAATTGATTTTTTTTCATTGAAATATTAAACCGTACTATAAGGTGTTAAATACGTTCACAAAATCATATAGTATTTGTTAATTAAAATTTATATTGTGTTTATTAACTTAATAAGATGTTTCAGATTATTAAAGAAATATTAATTCTAAAAAATTATATTTAATAATATTTGATAATAGTAATAAAGAGTGAAATTCTTGTTTTTAATTTTCTAGAACAGATTAAATCCTCCATTTCCAATTTTTTTGGTCTTTCCATTCAGTCTTTTAGCTATTGCATTCTTGTTTCCCATTAATATTTGTATTTATACTTTACATTTAGAAAAGGATTTGAACTATTTTTGTAGTTAAATTTAGTAAGGTAATAATATTTAAAATATTTATGGATTAAAAAAAAATATAAAACTATGTACGCTTACATAATAATCTTTTAAAAAAGATATTGTGGAAGTATTATCTTAATTATAAAACCTATTGGTAATGCAGTCTTCTTTTGTTCCTAATTCAAATGTTTAATTTCACTCATGCTTCTCTAATAAACTTGCTTTTCCATATTAAGTACAACTAACATTCTCAATTATTATGCTATAAATTTAGCCTCTATAAAATATATACTATAGTTATATTGTTATATATTGAATAAACAAAATATTTAAATATATTTATTAATTATTTATGTTTATTAGATACACTTATATTAGATATATTTAATATATATAAGCCTAGATTTTGGTTTTTTTTTCCTCGACATTGATAAACTTTTTTTATATGTTAATTTATTCTTTGCCTTACTACTTATACAAAATTTATATTCACTTCTTTCAGGAGATGGAAACAAATGCAAATACCCCTGAAATCATTCAGGTCTTGAGTGGAGATTCAACTGAAAGTGTTAGCAGTCCCTTAGTTGCAGTAGAAGCAACCACTAAACTTCTAGATTCATGTTGTTCTATTAATAAACTAAAATGTCTTGAAAGTAATGTACAAAATCTTTCTTCAATTCTTTCAACCACCTGCCATGATATTGTGAATAACTTCAAACCTGGATGCAATACTGTGCTCGTTGTCAAAGAAATGGATGTCATAGAGCTTTTAAATAGTTGTACTAAAATTGAGGGGTTGTGCACTTTCATCAAAGAAATGTATTATGACTAACACTATAAAAACAATGCATCACCCTCCATTATTCATGCATATGAGATGCATTTGAATAAACTGTGATCATTCCTATTGTCTTCCTACTATATAACATGAAAACAACAACCTATATTAATTATCTAATGTAAGCCTAAATGCTTTAATGTTCACAATATGTAACCTATCTCTAAGCATGGATGTAAATTTTGACTACAATAAATTAAAAAAGCCTCTATTGTATTTATAGTTTCCTTCCAAGAATGTATTTGTGCTTGGGTTGACTATTTTTTTTTTTAAGCCAAAGTGGACTAGCCACCATAATTATATTAATAAACTGATTCAAAGACTCCTCCTTGGAAGAATCAGGAAGAAACCCCAAAATCATTGTCATATACATGTATGGTATTAGTATTGATCGTTTACATTTTATTTTCCGTATGAAAACCACAAAATCCCTAAAAGCTATATAGACAGAGCCCCCCATACCCGCATAACAAAGAGATTGAAATACATAACCATATCCCTATCCTATACCTGAACAAGAGACCCAAAAAGAGTTTCTATTGTTACATTAGCTTGTTTACATAAAGATTTTTTTATCATATGAAGTCTTCTAACAAAAAAAACTGACTATATATCATTGTAACAAACTAATTTAATGTATACAAAACAGAAAAAATTCACCAAATTATTTAGCAATGTGTTATGTTTTATTAAAAAATTATATTCTTAGACAACCTAACTAAACAAGTTACAAAAAATTATTTAAACACAACCTAACTAAACAATCTAAAATTACTTACAAGTTTCTCGACTCCTCCAACTTTTTTCCTTCACGATAGCGACTTTAACAACATGTGCACTTGCAAAACTCCTAGCGGGAACATCTATTATTGATCCATACTTGCAAGTTACATCTGTAAACTCCATTCAACAACCTCATTCTACAATAACCAAATATCAAGTCAAACTCTTTGATGGTACACACACCCATTCTTCTCTACTTCCTAAAAAATTCAAGGATCTCATCATTAAAGAAGCTTTACAGAAAGGATCTATTATTTTCCTAAAGGAATATTCTTGCAAGGTGCTCCACAACTTCATGTACGTTCTTTCTTGCCCCCTACCATATTGGGTTCTTGTTTTTCCACCAAAGTCTCCTAGCTAAATTGTCTAACTCATTTCTTTGCAAGGCACTCTTGCTTGATAACTTTGAAATACTTTCGAACAACTCAACAATAGTTGGATCTCCAATTCCACTCCTTCAAGCTACTGACTACCTTCAACCTTCAACATCTATAGATGCATCAGGGTCTTCCCCAACTATAGAGTTTTGTGTTAAAAACATGGCTCCTTTCCAACTAGTCCCCATAAAATCATTGACTCCATACCATAAGCATTGGTCCATTGAGGGAGGAGCCTTAGAGAAAATATTGATCCACGAATACAAAAATGCTTCCCATTGTGGGAAAATTTTTGGCTTTGAATTCATTGACAAAGATAGCTCTAAAATCCAATTCACTTGTTTTAATGAACAAATCGATCAATTCTATGATATAATTCACCCTGGTTATCTATACAAAATCTCTAGCGATCACATCAAAGTAAGCAATACAAAATATAGTAGCTCAACAAACCCATATGAAATAGACCTCATAAACTCATCAACAATATCTCCTTCCACTTGCCCAAGTTCTACAATACCCAAGCATAGCTACCATTTCAAGAGCATAGATTCACTAGATGCATTTCCTATAGCCTCCCTTGTAGATGTCATTGGCATACTTGTATCCTTTACTCCTTCATCAACCATACGGAAAAGAGATGGTAGTGAGACAAAGAAATGTACAAAAAAAATCAAAGATATGTCAAATTGTACCATATACGTTACACTTTGGGGCCACCAATGTGAAATTGAAGGTAAAAAAATCTTTGATGTGTTTGTAGAACAGACCCTAGTTGTTGTTTTGTTCAAAGCTGCATGTCTAGTATCATCGAATGGAAAGAAAATAGATAACACCTTTCAACCTCTATTGTAATCAATCCAAATTTCTCAAAAGCATTCACATTACAAATATGGTATACATCTATAGGAAAAGACCATCCTTTTGTACCCTTATCCAAAGGCAATGTTTTCCCACATAGCTTTGTAAATCCAATTGATATTTGTACTATTGCCACTCAAAATTTTCCCACCTCACACCCTGTTTGTGTTAGGGTAACTATTAAAAAGTTTCACTTGGACAATTTTTACTACCTTTCTTGTCCGATAATCATGGACAACAAAAAATGTAAGAAAAAAATTGTTCATTCTTCAACCAAAAAAATCTAGTGCCCCAAATGTTCTACCGACTCTCTAATTGTGCTTACTACTACATCCTAAAAATGGACTTGGAAGATGAAATAGGAGAATTAATTAAAGTTACTACATTTGAAGGACCATCAACTGAATTATTAGGGGTACCTGCAGAAGACTTTCAACTACTACTAGCTGAGCCTGATGCTGCTAAAATAATCTTGCACAATATTATCAACTGCCAATTTCTCTTTGAACTTAGCATCAAAATGATTCATTTTGGAGGAGAAGAGACACAAATCATTATTGTCACAACACTCAAGCTTGCATAAAATAGACAATTGAACCTCATTATGTACAGTTACATTTATGTACATAAAAGTTGCTACTACTATGCTATGTTCAATTTTTTCCCACAGACTTCAAGATAATATTCTACAATACATGTATTTTTTGTCGTTGGAAGACTCCCATTGTTTCTCCTACTCGATATGTCAAAACTTGTTGGATACATTTATTAGCAACTTTTCTATTTCAAGCTTGTCATCTTAGAAAATGTTATTATACAAAAATGTTTGCATTCTCCTCTTGATCTTTATTCATACAATCATTTTTCACATAACAACATTTAGTTTGCATTTGTAATGTTACTCCAAAAAAATAGAACTTGCACATGTAATTCCAAATAGAATTACCAACAAAAATTGTCTTGCTTTTATATGTTTCAACAGAAGCCTATCAACACTTGTCTATTTCCTATACATAATAAGTAATAAGAAACATATATTCATATCAATGGTTATTATTTACACATTTAAACCTATGATTCTTTACTTAGATGATAGGGATTATTTTTAAGGGAAATGAACAATCTTGGTCTCTCTCTTTCCATGCTACAATACATTATCACCTCTTTTAACAATGGATTTAATTTAAACTAAACTACATATTGATGTGTTCTTATTGAATAAAGTAAGACATAAATTTCAATGCAAGTAAGAAATTAGGATCATTTTACCTAGAGAACTTTAAATACTAAATATTTAGTATCTTCTTAGTTATTTCAAAAGTTCTAAGAATCTAATTTCAAGATCACTAATTGCATATCTATATTGCATCTCCCTTATTTGGGTATATATCTATAAATGGATATACAAAATGAGAATGCTCAGGAAAAAAAAATCATGCACAAGGTACCAAGCAATGAAGGACATTATCAACAAAAAAAGATGAGACAGTCGTCAAAATTTAGCAAGTGAATCACCATCCCCATAGTACCTACATTGCCTATACCAAACCATCTACAAGAAATTTTGCCTCAAATTGAAAGCACTACTCACTTCATCTACCTCATCCAACCATATACTTCCTATTTCTCTCAAAACTACTACATAGCTAGAGACATTATCCGTTGAAAATTGGATAACCTTTCCAAAATTTTAACTTGTTTAGTTTGCATGAAAAATACCCAGGAATAAAAACAAAGCAATTAAATGGATTGACCACTTGTTATAGATGTTCATCAAGAAGAAATGGAAATCAATTTTCAAAATGGAATAATATGGACCCTGATGTGCAACCTAAATGTTTACAGATTCTAACTCAAATTGAGGAGATGCTAATTACAAGGATAAGCCCTATCCTACAAGTTACTTATGCAAGAGGTGGACAACTAAAATATAGTGGCCACACTATATGTTTTCCTCAAGATATTTCTATGATTGCATCTTTCTTGCCAAGGTGAATAGATGCCTTGGACATAATTCTAGTGAACAAAGAAAACATTGTCCATTAGCAATACAACTTCTATGTTAGTAGAAGTCGTGTCTTTAAAGCATTAAAATATAAGATCTGCAATGATCCATATTACAAAGATGTGCAAGTAGATGAATCTGCATTATCATCTTTACCACTTCATTCCATTGACATTTCAAACCTATTATACTCAACTACTTCAACAAGTGATCCTATTGAAATAGCCACCAACAAAAGTGAAGTAACAAAAGAAGACACATTGGAAGAAAATGTGCATGCAACTTCATTTGTTCCAAACCTACCAAATGCACATAGGGAGATGGGAGAAGTACGATCTTTGCTACAACTAGGTGAAGGAAGACCAACTCAAACCATACAATGGCCACCCATTTCTGCATCACCAATCAATGAATACACAACAGAAGGGTTGTTTGCAATGGTGTTCCCAACTTTGTTCCCAAAGGGAGAAGCCGCATTTAAACAAAAACATATAAAGGATGTCAGATTGCATGAATATGCTCATCATCTTTTGATGATACCATGATAATAGGTTTGGCCAACACCCATGGTTTAGATACTTGATACTGAATATCCTTCTACGACATCGAAGCCAGATCACATCAACTATCTTTGTTCGTAAACAACTTAATGGTTCTATGCCTACAATAATTATTGAGTTGCACCAAAGATTAATGGACTTGCCCGATGATAAACTTTCTGAGCAACTAATGCGATTTGGCTCATCAATTCATGGGACATGACCATTCTAGAATCAGCGTAGAGGAGAGCTTATTGACATGGTCATTCAAATTGGTTGTCCAAATTTGTTCTTTACCCTAAGTGAAGCAAATGCAAAATGGCCAGACTTGCACAACACCATGCCATCCACCTCACCAACAAACCCCACTATAGAAACTAGATGGAGAATACAAAATATAATTCAAAATCCACACCTTGCAGCACTCTACATGCATCATAGATTTGCAACATTTCGTGAGGAGGTATTAGACAAGCTTCTTGGTGCAATAGATCATTGGTATAGGTATAACTCTCGCTTCCTCCCACTCATATTATTTATTTCAACATATTTTTTCCTAAAAAAATAAAAAATCTACTAGGTATGAATGGCAACATAGAGGCTCAGCTCATATCCATGGTTTCATCTAGCTACATGAAGCACCAAACATTGGTAAGTTACAATGGAATGATACTCAATCCATACAAAATGCACTTGACTTCATCGATACATATGTATCTGAGCTTGGAACCCAAAAAGTACTCAATTGAGAAAACAAAAAAAAGATTGAACTCCTATTGATGACCCATGTTTGATGGATACTAGTATGATTAGTTTGGCTAACCCCGTAATAGACTACACTGAATTGGTCAACCATGTACAACGACACACAAAATGTTCTCTCCAAACCTACCTAAAAATGAAAGGCCCTACTATTGTGTGTCATCATAAAGCCCCTTGGAGTACACAAGAACATTCAAAACTTTGTATCATTGATAATGGCCAACCTACCCACACCCCTGCTCGTAATGATGACCACCTAAACCTACACAACCCACAAATACTATCCATTTGGAGGGCCAATATAGATTTCTAGCCCATCCTCTCCATTGACGTTGTCCTCAAATACATTGTAAAATATGCAACAAAGTCAGAGAGAAAGTCTGAAACATACAATGCCATGTTGTCCCTCATTTCATCAAGATTCGACTCTCAAAAACCTGCCCTGGTCACTTTTCATAGAATGCTTCTTGAAAAAATTGTTGACCGTGACATTGGTGCCCAAAAAACCTACCACCTCCTACTCAAGCTACCACTTTCCCTATCTAACAGGATATTTATATCTTTAAATGTCAACCAAAAAAATATCCAATGTTTACCGATTGCATCCAATACAGTAGCCACACACCCAACCAATATTGAAGCTTACATCTCATGCCCTACACATTTAGACACAACATCACTTATTGAAGTCACTAAAAAATGGATATTTAGAGTTTCTAAAAAAACATTATATGGAAAGAGCGCACCACCAAAGATATTGTTAGAGTCTCTCCACGCTTCATAGCCATCCCTGCAAAGGACATTAGTTTTGAAGCCTTTTGTTGGAGTGAATTAGTTCTTTACAAACCATTTTGCAACCTTCAAATAGATATTGGCTCTACATCACTTAAAATTGTTACAAAATGGGAGAACTTCAAAATTAAATACCAACCTTGGCATGTACATAGAATAATCCCTTATTCAGTATACGAAGATGAGATAAACAACCCAAAAATAAGTGCAAATAATATGCAAGATAATATCCCTAACAAATGGCAAGTCTTATTAGGATTATATCCAGGCATACCTATCCATCTAAATGATCTTGACATGCTTGGAAGCCATGAAATTGACTTGAACAATAATTGGAAAAATTTAGAATACAATCCATCACAAAAAAATTAGCTAGTACTTTCATCCAATCAAATTGCCTCACATTTCAAGACCCACATGTTCTTAATCACCAAAAACAAACTACATTGTCTGCACAAAAACAAGCAAGTGAGTGATATTATTCTAGCACACCTGAATACAACTTCTCACCAACAACCACTTAATATTATTGTTCAAGGCACCATAGGCACTGGGAAGTCACACCTTATCACAAGCATAAAATCAACAATGGCCAATTTAGCATCGCATGGACAATCGCCACTACTACTATTCGCACCTATAGGCATAGCAACATTCAACATACAATCCACTACAATTCATTCTACCCTATGGATACCAAGCAAAAAAATGGTGCCCCTGCAAGGACAAGCACTTACAATCTACCAAGAGAGCATGTACTTCATTTGGTATATTATAATAGATGAAATGCATTTCATTGGTCCTAAGTTACTAGAAAAAATTGATATGAGGCTACGACAAGCATTCCCTACTTAGAGCCACATTCCTTTTGGAGCATGCTCTATTGTTCTTTTTGGCGATTTGGGACAACTTCCTCCAGTCAAAGACATCCCAATGTATGCTTCAAGATCTTATGGTGGCATACTATGGCGCAACTTCACAACCATTATTACACTAGAAAAAATATTTTGGCAAATTGGAGATAGCCCAATTCAGATTCAATTTTGCTTACTCCTTTCTAATTTGCGAAATGCAACACCTATAATTGCAGATTGGGAACTATTGATGTCATGATCAAGTTCAAGACTCACCTCAAAAGAACAAACTCCTTTTATTTCTTCCATACATCTTTTTTCAACAAATGAAATGGTCTTACTCCACAACAAACAAATGTTGCTTACCAATGGATGATAATCAAAACCCCCTTCAATGTGACCATTCTCCCTACAATGTCTCTTAGTTAATTTGATTGCCAATCTTCTAGTGTTTAAGCCAATAAATTTTGCAACGACAATAACATTTTACATTGCCTTTTCTTTTGAATTTAGATCACAATCAAGCAATCGGGTCCCCATTTAGTTCTTCACTTATATTATCTGACATGATCCTTATACATAGGAAAAAAATTAGGCTATGGAAAATTTGGTCTATAACCTTCACAAACTAAGAAAAATGATGCCGAAAGTACACAAATCTTCTCAGACCTAATTATATATAGAAATTGAAAAGTTAGTTATGAAATGATGTTTGAGTATAGTATACCATATTGAAATACTTCTGCTATTGTAGTCTTGCACCTCAAACTCAATCCTATTGTGGTAAGAAATTAAGATATTCAGATAATATACTAGTTTGTAAATCAAAATAAAATATCATATATATTATACACACAATATATCAGAAGTGCATCAGGGGTTAACCAAACTATTGGTTCTTTTCCCAATGCCTTACAACCCAAATTCCTTCACAGAAGCAAAGATTCACCAAATTCCTTAACTTGAATTATTCCATTCCCTTTTATTTATAGAAACCACAACCAATTAACTAGGAATACTATAGAAAGGGGCTAGGTTCACATATAGTCTTTCACACTATAGGAAATCCACCACAGTCTTTCACACTATAGGCAATCTAGCATAGTCATTCGCACTATAGACAATCCACAAAAATTATATCGAGCTCTCTACAATAGTCTTTAAGTGATTAAAAGGTTTAGTCTGCCTTCCTTCTATTAAACAATTTTCCTTCATAATTGTTTCATTTAGGGGAAAAATCATTCTTGTCAAGCCTTCAAGATCTAGATGTTGTGATCAAGTGTCAAGCCTTCAAGATCTATATGTTGTGATCAAGCAAATACCAAATAAAGGACAAATAGCTATAGTTGTTTTGATCAAGCAAATACCCCCTGATATGTGTGTGATAAAAAAGTGACACACTTCTATAAACTATTATACTTGAGAGAATCCATGAAGGGGATGTCTCAAGAAGCGGCTTATAGCTTCCTATCTATGATGTGCAAGAATGTTAATATTATACATAGTGGCTCTCAAATGAACCTCAATAAGAAACCATTGCAAGGTGCACCATAGAATGGAAGGTTCAAAATGATAATGCAAGAATGTGATATAGTCTAAAATGAGATGCAATAACTAAACTAGAATGCAAATGCAAGAACAAGAAAGAAAAGATAATCTAACAAGATTATAATACCTCCTAGTTAAAATATGTGATTTAAGCTAAATGCAATAAGGAAATGCTAAGCTAAGAATGAAAGATAAACTAGAATTCTCTAAGAATACAAGAATGTCAAAGATTGTAAGATTAAGATTCTAGATTGCAAAGGCAACATAAATGGATATTATAAATATTAGTAGAAGGCTTAAGTCTTAACGTTGGATGTGAATTGGTAGAACATGAATATAGTAAAAGGACTACATCTTCTCTCTTCTGCAGCCTTTATCTATTATGTATAGCCAAGTTTCTCTACCCCTTTATATGTTTCTTTAGGTTTATGTTCCCTAGGTTAGCCTAACTCGAGATAGCTAAAGTATCTTCTATCATAACAACTCACCCTTTACTCTATCCACTCCCTTCATAATATAGAGCCTTCTTTAGGATCCTTCAACACACATATTTTAAGCTTCTTTCATATTCCCAAGAAGCTTTTAAAGCCCTTTCTTTTAATCCTCCTTTCTTGATAATGAAGTAATCTCGCATGACATCAACTTCAGATTTCTTGGGACTCTTTCTCATGATTTTAGCATTGAAGACCCCCTCCCTATAGCATTGGTGTTCTCTAACTCTACTTTCTTAAATAGAATTATACTATTTCCTAAGTTCTAAGTTTGACACTAAGAATAGTTGTAATACCCCAAAAATGGGCTATATGTTCATTAATCTCCTATATCAACAATTCGAATGAAATCGACATCAAAGTCCTAATCTAAGGCACATCTAAACATCATCGAATCATAATTGATTATCTTAAATTCTACATCGGGAAATATTCCTAGTAATATTCCTAATCATCATAATTATCTTTAATTTTATAATTATTTGGCAATAAATCACATTTATCCTAAAGTTTGATTAATTGAATATTTTCATATTTAATTAATTAGATTTAATATTTGCCACTTAATTGTTTAATTAAATTTAATTCTATCTATTATTAATTGTATTATTTAATTTTGACAATAAATCCAATATCCTATGAATAATTGATTAAATCTTTATTTAATTAATTAAAGCAAGTTGTCATTATTTAATAATATAGTTTTTAATAAAAGTTTGATTAAATAGTTAATTAACCCATAAATTAATTATTTTATTTCAAAAATCAGTTAAGTTGAGCATAAATCACTTTATTATTAAATTAATTCATAAATAAAACATGCACAATCATAAAAGCAGACAACTATCAAATATCAATTAAAGCTAAACTCTATTTTGAGTTAAAACATAGCTTTTGCATGTTTTTGTGAGTTAATTATCTTTATTATCAGATAACTCAAAAATCAAGCTGAGTTAATCTGAGTGATTTATGGCTTTTATTCACAACCTCCAAAGCCTTGGATTTCTATAAAAACAAGCCTCAGCTCTTCATAATTCATCTCATATTTTGCACAATCATGTTGGAGAATTGGAATTGGGAGAATCAAAGCTCTTGCGAATCAACATCTTTGTGAGATCAATCTTTTTTTTGCATATCATTTTTAGATAGTTTCATATCAAGTTTTTCATATAGATTAGTTTCATATTAGTTTTTCATTCTTATTGCATAGAAAATCCAAAAATATAGATTAATTGCATTCAATTCATATCTAGATCAATTGCATTCAAATCCTTCATTTAGGTGTCGTCTAGGTCACTGATCTCGATAACAATCTAAGAACATTAATCTCGCACCTACTAGAAGGTAGTAAATCACTTGGTTAGATTAGATTTCAATTTTGCACGATTTTGATTATCACTAACCTCTAATGTTTTACTGAGTGTTGTGTTTACAGATCAGGTACAATTTTCACACACACATTTCTGGTGCCCACCGTGGGGCAACCCACCTTTGCATGCTGGTTTTGATTTTTCTTGGAGCTAAAACCCCAAAGTTTCAAAGATTTAATTTTATCTCCCAAACGGCTTGGATTTTTGGTTTGAAATTTTTTTTTCAGGTTGGAGACATATCAGGGAAGCTTTGAAAAAAAAATTCAGAATTTTCTGAATTATTTTGAATTTTTAATAAAAAAATTTTGATTTTTCATAAAAAATTAATATCTAACACAAATCAGCATATTTTTTAAAAAAATTTACATTTTTGAAAAGCTCCTTAAATTCTATAGGGTGTCCATTCTTTGTGTTTTAAATTTGGATGTAATATAATAGCTCAAATAGTCAATTTACAAAAATTGGTCTGTTTTGGTAAAATGGGTCTCTAGGGCACAAATGAAGAGATTTTTCTAAAATTTTTGCATTTTTGGAAAGCTCTCTATTTTTTAGTAGGGGTCTTTATTCTAAATTTCTATTTTTGTGGCCAAAATCATATCAAAAAAATCAAATCTTGTTGACTAGGTCAAATGCAGCAAAAAATAAAATAAAATTTTGTGACGGGTATGCACTTATTTTTTTTACATGGTGCAATGAATGATATGAGTTGTCATTTGGGTTAATTGCTGGTTATTATTGCTGATAATAATTGATTTTTAGAGCTAACCCTATGGTTTTCATAAGTTGAATATATTTTGCATATCTTGTTTGCTTGTTTGCTTGTTGGAGAGTTCGTCACTTGCTTGCATGGAAAAGCTCAACAAGAATTGCTAAAAATTAGGTAAAATCTACTAAGCGCGTTGCAAAGATCCCAGGTATTCTCCTTCATCTAATAACATTTCAATTTGGCTTTAAAATAAATCTCTCATGTGTCTAGCTTGGGTGATTCTTTACATGCTTTTGTTCTACACACTTGCATAATTGATACTAGGTTGTGACCCCTTAAGGATTCATTAAGTAGTCTTAGATACTTGTGATTGATCTTGATTGCTATCTTGGGTTATTGGACTTGCTAATCCACCAGCCCCTCATTTCTGCCCCGTGGTTGCAATCTCAGCGCCATAAAGGGGAGGGATCAACAGGATAGAAGCGTTAAGTGTTCCACTTGGCAACCCTTTTGTGCTTTTAGGAACTCACTTGTTTTCTAAGTTGGGGACTCATTTTTATCTTGTGTGAGGTGTTAAATGTTCCACCTTGTGGACTCATCTCATATTCGCTTTAAGCGTTAAGTGTTCCTCTTTCTGATTTTTGGGTACTTTTGGTAGATTTGCTTTCGGGAATATATCTATGCTCACATAGTAATTAGGCCCTATGAACACTATTCGTGATTCTTGAGAGATTGGATTCCTAGAGAAATCTTTCTTGACGACAGAATCCTTGTAGGTAGGGAGGATACTTAGTGTGTTTCACATTCAACTTGGTTAGTGCGTCTTCTCTTATTGATCGACACATTCTCTCTCCGGAGAGGTTGATAGATCACGTGGGGTTGATATCATGAGTTTTGGTGAATCAAAATTAGTTAGTGCATCTTCTCTTATTGATTGATACATTCTCTCTCCGAAGAGGTTGATAGATCACATGGAGTTGATATCACAGACCTTGGTGGAACAAAACTTTGTCTTAGCATGTTGGATTAATCTGCTTGCTTTGTTTGGGTTAAAAGTGAAAAGGTGTCAAAAACCTTAGATCTGGAGCCAAATCCCCTTGTGGTATAAATCTGTGAGTCACCTTTAGAGAGGGTTAACCGTAGTGAACAATCCCTTCACAGGGCAAACTGCTTTGACAAAACCTCAAGCGGTAATAGCCATTTTCGCCATGGTAGTGACAGCCGCTATATAAATGGCCTTGTGGAAGAAATCTCCACGGGTATGGTTCATTGTTGGGTTGTCAGATCTCCCTAGCAGCTCTTGAAGATTAAGTTCTTAGACTGTGTCAAAACCCTGGTGCGCCGAGATTGGAGTTCACCCATTTGAATCATAAAAGTTGCAGAGTCAAACCATTACTAAAAACCCTAGAGAGGCCAATTTTTCATTTTCAGGTATATGTGTGTTATTGCAAAACTTTTCAGAACATACACAATTAGTACTCTCAAGGATTAGCACAATTTGGTCACTTGATTGTTTATGCGCAAGGTTGTTTTTGCCCTTGTTCATTATTTTCAGACGTGCTTGGAATCACTTGCTTGCTGTTCTGCGTGCTTGTTTATCTACTTGGCTATTAAAAATGATCAAATCTGGTATAACCTTCAAAATATGGACAGTACAATTTGCAAACAATCCAAAATTGAAAACCTTAAGTTTTGCAAAAATTGACGTAAAATCTTTTCCGGAGTCAAAAGTCATTTCAGGAAGTCAAAAGTCGTACGAGTTTTGTCAACTGTCATTTCAGTATTGCCCATTTGTCATATGATTGAGAACCCAGTGTCGTACAATTTTTGGCAACTGTCATTTCATTGCTACCCAACTGTCGTATGAGTTTAGCAACTGTCGTTTCATAGACTACCCAGTGTCATACGAGTCTACAGAGTGTCATTTGGAAAAATTTGAGAGAGTTGTCAGAAATTGTCAAATTGCGAGATATCCAATGTTTCCAGCCTAGTTCCAGAATCTGTCAAAAATATCATTGTGTCAGGATCAGAGCAGTAGCTATTGAGCATTCTACCATTTTCCAAGAGTGATCTTTTGAATCCGATCTAGCCTTCTGTTCAATCAATTTGAGTCCTTTTTATCTCGTGTCAAAACCTTGTCATAACTATCAATCTTCAATCAATCAATCTTCAAAAATAGACTAAGTGTTGAGAACTCATGTCCGCTATCTTTTGGGCGATCTATCCCATACATCCAGGGCACAGTATCCTTCACCCACGTCTCATCAGATCTTCAAAACTATCATAATCTTGAAAAGGTTGCGTCATCCGATTTTCTCGAATCAAATTGTTCTTCAGTTGTCTTCATCCTTTTCTTCAATTTCATTCAAAGTTAATGGTGGAGACCAGAGCTTCTTCACACAAGAAATCAAAAGAAACATCTCAGAACTTACTTTTGACCAATACCCCGGGTCCAACTCTTGAACAACTCATCAAGTCAGGTATCTATGAAGACGACGGTCTCGGTAACTTTCGATTGAAAACTGGTTACATACCTCCTTTATCAACTCACAGAGGTAATCAGCAAACTCCTCCTCAATCTGTTCCAGGGAGCCCAAAAACTCCTACCATGTCTCAAGCAGGGACAAACCACGGTTCTCTAGGAGGAGGATCCCAAGGACACCATTCTCAACATAATGCCGACCAAGAACCTACACCCTCTGAAATCCATCGATGTCAGAATGACGATGAATTCAAGAGAATGATGAGGCATTTCTTGAAAGTGGATAGAGAGGCATACTTTTTGCATTTAGCCCAGGAAGGAGCTAAACTTCCTCCTCACTTCAATGTCGAAGATATCATCACGCATGAGGAAGAAACTCTGATGACGGCCATAATGAACCAGCTGCACACTATGCAGGTCAAAATGAATAAAATTGAGAAAGAGAAGGAACCCAATGAATTCTCCATGGAGGCCCTTTGTCCTTTCCCTTTTGACAAAGACTTGTATATGCCTCCATTCCCAAAAAGAGTGGAGATGCCAAAGTATGACAAATATGACGGACACTCTGATCCTCAAGATCATGTCAGAGAGTTCTGTACGCAATCCATGGAATTCATGCATGAACCAACTTATCTGATGCGTCTTTTTCCTAGATCCTTGGGAGGAGCATCCATTCAGTGGTTTTCAAGATTACCTTCTACGATCAAAAATTTTGAGGAATTAATTAAATTTTTTTATCAACAATATTCCTACAACATTCAACATTCGGTTACCATGATTGATATCTGTAACCTCAAGCAATATCCAGGGGAATCATTCCTAACTTTTCTCAAGAGGTGGCGAAAGAAGTTTTCTCTATATGCTAGACCAATTCCCGAAATGGAGAAACTTGAAATCTTTATCAATAACCTTGTTCCAGAGCTCAACTATCCATTACAAATGCAAGATCATGTATCTTTTGATAAAATGGTGGATAATGCAATCAAGATTGAGAAAGTACTTGTCAAGAAAGGAGAAATCACACTTCAAAAGGACAAGTCTGAATCGGGATCTAGCTCAAAAGATAAAAACAAGAGTTGGAATAGAAACAAAGGTATCGTCTTTGATGGTGTTGTTGACACTATCCGCACCCCATCAAAGGCACCAGCCTACAATCTCACCCTTGCCACCAAAGCCATTGAAGCTTTAGAGCAAAAATCTGCTGAACCATCTCCAAAGAAGCCATTCAAACGATGGGATAATAAATGAAAGTTTACTCTCCTGGGAGAATCTTTGGAATCTGCCCTGAGAACCCTAATAGCTGATAACATGATCTCTTTACCACCAATCTGAAACCTTGATCCAGATCCAAAACCATATTGGTGGAAAGATAATGAATTCTGTGCTTTCCATCGGACTAAAGGCCACAAAACTAATGGATGCTTCCACTTGAAGCATACTATTCAAGACTTGATAGATCAAGGGGACATCATGATCGATAATCCTACCAGCAATAATGATCACACAACATTTACAGAATCATTTCCACAACATGGCAAGGGAGTTTCCACTTCTCAGCCTAACATGGGGGCAAAAGTCAACTATGCCTACCCTGGAAACAATGTTGTCATCAATATGGTTGAACCATGTCTCTCTGAGAGCTGCAATGTCATCACGATTGTACAAAGAGATAGAAATCATTCCCTAGCTAATGCGGTTACCAGGTCACAAGCTCAGGCTCATCTGAAAGGACAAACACCAAGTTCATCTAATGTCCCTAAGATACCTTTCAATCTCACATCTGCTTCTAAACAAAAGGCTGCCTTGAAATCTTCCAATCCAAAGGATACAAGACCTACATCTTACAACATCGTCCAACAACTCCAGCATACCAATGCCAAAATCTCTATGTTTGAGTTACTTCGAATATCCCCAGCTCATAGAGATATCCTAGACAAAGCTTTGCTCGACTCTAATGTTCCTGATGATCTAGATCTAGACAGGTTCCAGACTATGGTTGGTCATCTAACGTCTCCGCAATATATCTCCTTTTCAGAGGAAGATGACAACTCTTTGAGTCACCCACATAATCAGCCCTTACACATAGAAGTCTTGATCCAGAACCGTCGAGTCAAACATGTGTTGATAGATGGGGGCATAGGCCTCAACATTTGTTCTTACAACTTAATCACACAGTTGGGATTCTCAGAGATGGCTATTGATCCTTGAAAGAAGATCACCATAAAGGCCTATGATGAACAGGAAAGATCTTCTAAAGGCACCATTGTCTTACCCATCCGAGTGGGTCTGGTCATCAAAGATACCACATGTCAGGTGCTTGATCTGCCATTGGCTTACAATATTCTTCTAGGGAGACCCTGGATACATGAAATGCAAGCTATTCCTTCTACGTACCATCAATGCTTGAAATTTCCCTATGAAGGGGTAGAAGTTACTATCCCAGCAGATCTGAGTACAACTTGCAATACATTGAAGGAAAGTGTTGATAAGCTTGTTCCCAATAATAGAGAATCTTCCATCAAGCAACAAAATGTGGCTTCCACATCTAAGATGGAAGACATTGCTAAAGAGATCAATATCAAAGAAAATGGGATGGGAGAATACACTATAGAGCTAGTCTTGTCTCTGACATCTCTCCCAATCTCACCTAAGTTGTATGGACAATCCTTGAAGCAGTCTAAATCAGAACCTAAGGAACCTATGGAAGCATACAAAAGAAATTTTGTGGTGGAGCAAGTATCCAAACAAGAATTTGAAGAGGATGAAGCTGTGCTGGCATGGTTATACAAAGAGGATTCAGAATCTAAAATTGTTCAACCTAGTGAATCTATAGCACCTACAATCCCTTCTAATTCATATGGTCCAAGGAACAAATTGATAGCCAAGATGGGATATTCCGATCAAGGACCTCTAGGAATCAGAGGAAAGGGTCTTGTGACACCCATTTCACATATTGGTAGAGCCAACAAAGATACTGGTGGCTTAGGCTTTAAGAAGAAACCCTATCATCTCAAAGGTGGTTGTTCTCATGTCATAGAACAAATTGCACCAGGAGAACCCCTTCTCAAGAAAGAAGAGACAGAACCCTCAGATGATGATTCACATAGTTCAGAACTCATCCCCTATGAAAAATTGCCTAAAGAGATCAAAGATCTTCTTGATGATAAAGATGATCCTATCAAAAGAATTAATGTAGTAGACACACAAGAATCTACTGTAGTGCAAGAGATGGTTGCACCACAAGAACCAGCCAATCTCGAAGGCAATCAAACTGATCAAGAAGAAGGGGGTAGTTATTCTAACACTGATTCCCATGAATATGAATTCAAGTCAGAGACTGAGGGTAATCCTTCTTGGGGTATTCATCCTGATTTCACACATTTTCTAAGATTTCCTAGAGATCCTGAATCAGAAGTTGAGTCAAATGACTATGAATGGGGTGCCATTCCAGAAGAAGATGAGCTTATAACAGAGAAATATATTGATGTTATTCACCAATATGTATCTCAACCCAACGTAGGTCTAGAGCAAAACAATGAACTTAACGTGTCTGATCCACCTATGGCTGAAGAGGATTCCCACGATGATGTTGAGCCTATTCATGAATTGAACATTTTGAGTTGTAATATCACCTTTGAACTTGAGCGTCGGGTTAGGACCAATGATGACATCTCCATGTCTGTGAACACCATATCCCAAGCCTTTCCCGCTTTAACTATCCAATGCCCTGATCTTATCGACCAAACTTCCACAAACCCAAGCCATGGTGTTTACACCTTTTCTAGTGACTATGCCCTTGCTTGTTACCTCAATGCAGTCGAGCCTATGAGGACTTCCATCAGCGAACCGAGCGTCAGCATGGCCGAGTCGGACATCAAATATCTTAGTCAAAAAAATAAAAAGAAAAAGAAAAAGAGTTCTAAGGGTGAAAACCACTTTGTGGTAGTCTTAGAAACTACAAAAGTAAAAAGAAAAGACGTATCTAAAGGTGAAAACCTCTCTGAGGCACCTGCAGATGAGATATTTGATGTCCTTCGGAGTCATTTATAGGATAGATCTCCAGTTCTGATTGAGCCCACTCAATCCATCAATTTGGGTACAACAGAGGAACCATAATTGGTACATGTAGCACAATCCTTATCAGAAGAAGAGAAACAGAAATTCACTACATTCTTATCAGAAAAAAAGATCAACTTTGCTTGGAAATATTCAGATATGCCAGGATTGGATCCCAATCTCATCATGCACCATCTATCCATTGCTCCTGGGGTAAAACCAGTCAAACAGAAATTGAGAAAGATGCATCCTCATGTGGCACTCTTAGTCAAAGCAAAGCTAGAAAAACTCCTCAAAGCTGGATTCATCCGTGTCATAAACTATGCTGAGTGGATCTCTAACATTGTACCTATTTCAAAACCAGATGGTTCAATCAGAGTGTGCACAAACTTTAGAGATGTGAACAAAGCATGCCCTAAGGATGATTTTCCACTGCCTAACATTGATATGATAGTGGACATGACTGTGAGCTATGAAATGTATTCCTTAATGGATGGCTTTTCTGGGTACAACCAAATCAAAATTGCTCCAGAAGATCAAGAGAAAACAACTTTCACATGTGTGTGGGGAACCTTCTGTTGGAATGTTATGCCATTCGGACTCAAAAATGCAGGAGCTACATACCAAAGAGCAATAACATCTATTTTTCATGATATGATGCATAGAACAATGGAGGATTATGTTGATGACACATTAGCAAAATCTATGATCAGGACTGAACATCTAAAGGACTTGAGCATGATCCTAGACAGAATGGAACAGTTTAGTCTCCGACTAAATCCTAAGAAGTGTGCTTTTGGTGTCACTTCTGGAAAGCTCCTAGGATACATCATCTCCAAGAAAGGTATTGAGGTCGATCCAGCTAAGGTGAAAGCTATCATAGAGATGCAAACTCCCACAAATATCAGTCAAATGAGGATGTTACAAGGAAGAGTTCAATCTATCAGAAGATTCATATCACAGCTAGCGGACATATCACAACCTTTTACAAAAACATTACATAAAGGTGTGACCTTTGCCTGGAATGAAGACTGTGCAAAGAATTTTGATCATATCAAGAATTATCTGTCGAATCCTCCTATCTTAATGCCTCCTATTCATGGGAAGCCATTAATATTATATGTCTCCGCAACAGATACATCACTGGGGGCATTGCTAGTGCAACATGATGAAGACAAAAAGGAAAGAGCCATCTACTATATCAGCAGAACTTTAGTGGCCTATGAGAAGAACTACTCAATGATAGAGAAGGCATGTCTAGCTGTGATCTTTGCATCGCAGAAACTGAGACACTACATGTTAGCTCATACTACTCATTTGGTAGCTAAAATTGATCCACTGAAATATCTCCTAAGCAAAGCTACCCTCACAGGTAGACTAGCTAAATGGGTCATGCTCTTGAGCGAATTTGACATTGAATATGTTGAAAGAAAAGCTATCAAAGGACAGGTCATTGCTGATCAATTAGCTGAAGCACCACTGTTTGATGATACACCCATGCAAATGGAATTTCTTGATTCCTCTATCATGCACCTCTCTTCTAGAGCATGGTGGTTATTCTTTGATGGCTCCTACACACAGAATGGATCTGGAGCAGGCATATTGTTCATCACTCCTCAAGGATACTCGATACCCAAAGCATTCAGACTAAAGTTTCCTTGCACAAATAATATTGCTAAATATGAGGCACTTCTCAATGGTATGAAAATGGCAATACAATGGAGAGTTACAGAGATACACATCCATGGAGACTCACAATTGGTTATCCACCAAGTCAATGATGTGTACCAAACCAAAGATGAAAAGCTTATTCCTTACAGGAGAATGGTAGATGATTTAAAGAAATACTTCATCTCTATCACATTTGAGCAAATACCCAGAACGGAGAATAAGACTACCGATGCAATGGCGACACTATCTACTCTCTTACAGCAACCCGAACATGAGCTACGCTACGAGTTCTTGGTGGAAGCCCTATCCTATCCTGCATATGACTCCCCTGAAACCCGCATGATCTGCACTATTGTAGGTTATGACTCATCTCGCTACACAAATTTGTTCTCCTATCTCCATGACCAAATCATCCCTGAGTCCTTTAACCGTTTTGAGAAATGAAACCTTATCTGATCCGCATCTCGATATGTCATCATTGGTAATGATCTATACAAATGAGGTCTAGATGGTACACTGCTTAGATGTTTAGAACGGGAAGAGTCTCAACGTGCATTAGAGGAAGTCCATGAGGGTATATGTGGATCGCACTCAAATGGTTTAATGTTAGCTCAAAAACTTATTAGGGCTGGGTACTATTGGCCTGAAATGGAGAAAGAGGCTATTAAATTTGCTAAAAACTGTCAACAGTGTCAAGTACATGGCAACTTGATTCATGCTCCAGGGAGAGATCTAATTCCCTTTACTACACAATGGCCTTTTCAACAATGGGCATTTGATCTCATAGGCGCTATCCATCCACACTCTTCTAATGGACATACCCATATCATCACAGCTACAAATTATTTTACAAAATAGGTAGAAGCAGTTCCTCTAACACAAGCAACAGGGAAACAGATCTCTATGTTCATCCTGAACTACATCATTTGCAGATATGGGATCCCTCATTCCATAGTCACAGACAATGGGGGACAATTCAAAAATAAGGATCTAGATGACTTATGTGCTAAATTCAAGATTACACAACATTGGTCTTCTATTTACTATCCTCAAGGGAATGGACAAGTTAAGGCTTCAAACAAAAATCTCTTGAAGATCTTGCACAAAACAGTTAATAAAACAGGAAGAGACTGGCATTTGATGATCAATCTAGCTCTCTAGGCCTATAGGACTAGTATCAGAACGCCTACAGGGGCTACACCTTTCGCTTTAGTTTATGGGTCTTAAGCAGTACTACCTATTGAGGTTGAAATCCCATCACTCAGAATCAGAATGCATGGACTTGTCACTGATGAAGACTATAGAGTGTCTAGGTTACAAGAACTTGAATTACTAGATGAGTGCAAACAAGCAGCATATGATCATCTCAGAGTGTATCAGAAAAGAATGTCTAGAGGCTACAACAAGAAAGTCAAACACAAAGAATTTTAGGTTGGTGATCTAGTGTTGAGAGAAAATCCTAAAAATCAATCACATCGAGAACGCAAGGGGAAGTTCGAACCCAATTGGCTGGGTCCCTTTGTTATCACTGCTACTTTTGGCTCTGGTGCCTATCAACTCTCAATGACTGAAGGAGAACAGCTTCGAGAACCAATCAACATTCTCCATCTGAAGAAATTCTACGCCTAAGGCATTCAGTGCTTGGTAAATGTCCTGAAAAAATCTTAAAAATAAAAAAAAGTCCTGAAAAAATGAACATCTTGGTGAAAACCTAGCAATAGGCGCCTTGATGATTCACAAAAAAAAATCAAAAAATATCAAAAATTCAAAAAAATAAAAAAAATCCAAAAATTCAAAAAAAATTGAAAAAAAAAAAGAAAAAAAAAAGAAGAAAAAGTGCCTTGGTGAAAACCTGGAAACAGGCGCCTTGGTAGCAAAAATAGAATCTCTGCCAAGATGGTGAAAACCTAGCAAACGGGTGCCACTTGTTCAAAACGCTCCATCTATCAGCACAATCTTGGTCTTTCCCAGCCTTCAGTCTTGCTTTAGTTTGTACATATCTCCCGGTTTGTTTCAACATTTCCAGTTTTCAATAAGTCGGTCTGTACACCAATCAGCTCAAGCGTCTGTATCCTATCTATCAATGTTTAACACTTGGAGGCAATCAATGTCATATCCTATGGTCTCCCATGTATCTTAGACGAATCATATCCAGTCAGAGTCCTTTGAAGCTTCATGTGAGTTAGTCAAGTCTGTCTTGTCTCCAGAAAGGATTTTGCATCTACAACAACGCAATCAAACATCAAAACTCAACTGAAAATAATCTATGCTTTTTCATGCTTTTATCTCCTTGTATGCTTACTGATTCGCATTGAGATTTTTGCATATTGTGTCCCTTCGAGCTCCTCAATGCTGTCCTTTACAGGATTTAGAGAGTGATGACTGGGGGTATAATCTTTTCTTGGTTTTCTCCTTGTATGTGAAAATCTAACATCTTTCAAAATTCTGAATTGAAATGGTGTTCGACTGTAAGAGCCTCTATCTCGAATTGGATGGCCATGCGTACCTCAACCATTGATACCCAAAAAATTCAAGGACGTTTGATCTAACTATTATCTTTTTGAAGTAAATTCTTTCTCCTACTGTGAAACGCGATCTTGCCTAAGGAGGTGAATGATAAAGGGTCACTACGGGTAATTCACACTGGATTTAGAATGATCTTTTGATTGTTTGATGTGTTTATAACGCAAGGCGTACTCAGGTCATCACGACGTTTATGTTTTGATGCTTGTACAAATTGCTATATCAAAATGGACATGATATTCAGGTCATCCTGGCGTTTGTGCCTTGGTGCTTATATCTAATCCAACATTTTGAAAACAAATCAATATTCATATGTCCATGGTTGTATAACTAGTGGGTGTTGTATTGATTCTTGCCAATACAAATCGATATTCATATGTCTATGGTTTCATGGCTAGTGGGCATTGTATTGATTTATCCAGTTACCTAAAAGTTCAATGATGATAACAAATCGATACATGATCAGTGACTAGGTCCTAGGTCTTAGGTTGCATTTCATTTTGCATGTCTCTTTGCATTTTGCATTTTGCATGTTGCATGATCTCACAATGCCTAAAGTAACTTCAATGCTTAAACAATTCTCCACTTGTCTCTTCAAATCTAACAAGAGCTGAATCCCACACGAAGGTTCCTCCAATGAAATAGCAAGTAGAATCCTTTTTCAGGATCAAAATTAAAATCTGCGATCATTCATATTATTAACTACTTGCATAATCGACCTTCAATCTTCACAGAAATCCAGAATTCAAATTAACTGATTAACTTTCATCAAACTATCAAAATTTCAACTTGGTCAACCATGGTCAACTCATGGTCAAACCTAGTCAAATTCTATCTCCAGGACCTCCAAACGATGTAGAATGCATTCACCGAACATGTTTAACCACTTCTCTAATCAATTAACATGCTTCTAAACTCTCAATGCTGAATTTTCTTGTTAGATTTCAATTTTAATCCTGAAGGGGGCATGGTATTGCACATCAATTCAAAGTCTGTAAATCAAAATTCTATCAATCAAATCTATCAATATCTTTCATCAGTGATCAAGACAACAATCACGTCTAGTCGCTGATTCATCAAAAGTCCTCATCGCTCGGGGCAAATCTATCATCACTTGGGGCATATCAGATTCATCGATCCATATCAATCTGGTATTCTCCTAATCTTGTAAACTATATCAGTTTTTGCAACCATCAGATCATAGTGTTCTTTCCTTGGTTCTTCGACAACTAAAGGATTTGCATGTGATACCTGCTAGTTCTACTAAGACAATCGAGTCTAGAACCGATCACTCACTTCTTTGCAATCCTAAGGTTTAGAATCAGGCATTTTGACACTCTTTCGCAATCATAGGTTCATTTGCTGTTATAGTGAACATTATCTTTGGTCATTCAGGACCTATTATCTCCATATCAAATCAATATCAATCAGCTTCTATCTCATATCAATTATCAATTTCGAATCAGTTTCATATCTCTATCAAACACAGACTTTCTTTGAACCACTGCGCTTCACACAATAATTCAAAGAGGGGCAAAATGTAATACCCCAAAAATGGGCTATATGTTCATTAATCTCCTATATCAACAATTCGAACGAAATCAACATCAAAGTCCTAATCTAAGGCACATCTAAACATCATCGAATCATAATTGATTATCTTAAATTCTGCATCGGGGAATATTCCTAGTAATATTCCTAATCATCATAATTACCTTTAATTTTATAATTATTTGGCAATAAATCACATTTCTTCTAAAGTTTGATTAATTGAATATTTTCATATTTAATTATTAGATTTAATATTTGCCACTTAATTGTTTAATTAAATTTAATTCTATCTATTATTAATTGTATTATTTAATTTTGACAATAAATCCAATATCCTATGAATAATTGATTAAATCTTTATTTAATTAATTAAAGCGAGTTGTCATTATTTAATAATATAGTTTTTAATAAAAGTTTGATTAAATAGTTAATTAACCCATAAATTAATTATTTTATTTCAAAAATCAGTTAAGTTGAGCATAAATCACTTTATTATTAAATTAATTCATAAATAAAACATGCACAATCATAAAAGCAGACAACTATCAAATATCAATTAAAGCTAAACTCTATTTTGAGTTAAAACATAGCTTTTGCATGTTTTTGTGAGTTAATTATCTTTATTATCAGATAACTCAAAAATCAAGCTGAGTTAATCTGAGTGATTTATGGCTTTTATTCACAACCTCCAAAGCCTTGGATTTCTATAAAAACAAGCCTCAGCTCTTCATAATTCATCTCATATTTTGCACAATCATGCTGGGGAATTGGAATTGGGAGAATCAAAGCTCTTGCGAATCAACATCTTTGTGAGATCAATCTTTTTTTTTGCATATCATTCTTAGATAGTTTCATATCAAGTTTTTCATATAGATTAGTTTCATATCAGTTTTTCATTCTTATTGCATAGAAAATCCAAAAATATAGATTAATTGCATTCAATTCATATCTAGATCAATTGCATTCAAATCCTTCATTTAGGTGTCGTCTAGGTCATTGATCTCGATAACAATCTGAGAACATTAATCTCGCACCTACTAGAAGGCAGTAAATCGCTTGGTTAGATTAGATTTCAATTTTGCACGATTTTGATTATCACTAAC
This sequence comes from Chamaecyparis obtusa, assembly GCA_027943335.1. Taxonomy (NCBI): domain Eukaryota; kingdom Viridiplantae; phylum Streptophyta; class Pinopsida; order Cupressales; family Cupressaceae; genus Chamaecyparis; species Chamaecyparis obtusa. The sequence continues at coordinate 1,244,146 of BSBK01004543.1, read as the reverse complement.
CTCTAATGTTTTACTGAGTGTTGTGTTTACAGATCAGGTACAATTTTCACACATAATAGTTAAAGCTCTTTTTCCAAAAATTGCCCAAATAATCAAGCATATATTTAGCGGATTAAGTCATTATGATTGTCACACCTGTAATCTTTAGTGAATCCATGCAGAGCGTTTGGTAACATTTAATCATTAATACCGTGAATGAGAGCTTATGAGTTCTTATTCTCTCATCTTCCTACGAGAACATTTTAGGTTCACATTTTACCTTGTTGGTCTGATTAAGAGAGCTTCTTGATTTATTTACCATCCTTTTCCAATGGAGTTGAGGATCATGACATTCATCCTTAAGTATAATCGACAAATGGCTTTCAGGGGAGCAATCAAACTAGAGAGATGGAATGGGATTTTGAATCCCTTATTAGATGCCTCTCGAAGGGCGCCAAAGAAGGTATTGGAGATTTTCATTTTGACAATGAATTTTCTATCAGAGTTAATGGTCATATTGCAGGTCTTTTTATCTCCCTCTCTACCTTTGATGGATTTAAGAAGGCATATATAATTTCAACAACAAGAACAATCTTCAAATAAGAGTTTCTTATTGGGCTAGATAAAGCGGTCCATGATATAGATGAGGACTTAACTATCCTTTTCTAAGAGATCTACGTGAAGACAAATATTGAGAATTTATCTACTATTCCTGATTCTTAGTGAATGCCAATACTGGTCTTCAAAGAGGAAGCGCTCTTTGACAAGTTCTGGCTCGAAATGCAAAGAAACCTAGATTTCCTAATGAAATCCATTTAAAATGAGCCAATAGAAACTGAATGGGTGTTGAATTATTGGAGGGTTGAAGGGTTCAACATCCCAGAAGAATTTGATGAAGAAGAAATCAACAATATAAGTTGTGGCGACTTCTGTATACAAGAGTTCTTGTAGTGTTAAAGAAGGTGCTATGGACGAAGATTGTATTATCATCCTAAAATGTAATGGAGATGATTGGAGCTGCAACTTAGTCCATAAAGACTAAAGTTTTTCGTAAATTGTCTTTGGTAAAGTGAAAGATTTTGGTCTAGTAAGCCGACGGTTTCTAATCTTTCATATATGTAGATAATTAGCTCTAGTTTAGTATTTGTCCCTCATTTTAAAATTGAGGGACAATTAAGGATATCCTAACATATAGTTATTTTCCAAATAGTCTTTTTGTCAAATATTCTGTATAAAGCTCGCTACTACATCTTGTATAGTCAAATGGTTATTAACATTACTGCATTATGGGTAGCTTAAAAGATGGCAATGATGGTTTCTCTTATCCAATAATCTTTATTCTGATTTCATCTTATATCTTCCATTACTATGAGAGCATGTCTTGGTTTTACTTTTAAATCAACTTAATTTCTACTATAGAATTCCCTTTGCATTAATGATTAAAGATCTGCCTATAAGAAATAATATTATTTATAGCATTCTTTTCTATTTGGATGTCTTTCTGGAATTCTTTGTAACCCTCAAAATATGGGTGAAGCAACAACCAAGAAATTTTAGTCTCCCCATTAGTAGATATCCCTTCTTTTAATTCATTGGTAGACCGAAGTTTAGGAAGTAAATGTATAGATGAGGAGAATCATACCTTTGAGTAAGGCATATTGTAGCTTCTTTAGTAGATAAGTTGGGGATTTTCTAATTGCTTTTGCCCCTCCTTTTCTATTTAAGCATCTCTTTGTTGTATTCAAAAGCTTATGGTCTCATATGATTCGATGTTTGGTTGCAATATATTTCTTAAGTCATCCTGTTGTGTGAAAATTGATATATTCTTTCCTCCTTGTAGCCTTGCTGATAGCTAGTGAGAACCTCCCTTCTGGCCTCTAGGATATCCTCCATTGGTTCTCCAAGACTCTTTGTCATTTTTGTCTCTCTTGTAGGAATCCTCTTCCTTGATGAAGGATGACCCCCTTTACCTCTTAAAGGATTTTATTTCTATTCTGGTGCAATGAGAAGTCCTTAGCATCGATAGGTATTCTACCATTTCAGCTTTTTAAAGTGTCTTAAGAATAAGAATCGTTAGTTAGTAGCCCTAGCATCACCCTCAAGGTTTTTTGGTAGATCTCAAATTACTATTTATATAGATTAGTTGGGTTTCCTCCAATTCGCCTCCCTCTTGTTATTCTAGGTCCTATCTAAAATGATGAGTCCAATCAAATTAATAAGCTCTAAGCCTCAAATTTCTTTTGATGGAGAGATAACAGTAAGAAGACTCAAAACAATCATGCTAAATATGCATCCTCTTATTCTTAGAGCAGTTTTTTGCATATTAGGTAGGGAGTTTCTCTCCAATGAAGATAGATATAGGGTAAAATCAGAGATCCCTGCGATGTTTATCGCTATATTTGTCTAGGTGGATCATGAAAAGGAAGAAATTGACAGATTATGTTCCCGAATCTTCAAAAAGAGATATCTTGGGGACCTTGATAAGGTTATCCAAAATATAAGAATTTTTTTTACAATAACAAGACCTAGATTTTATGATATGCCAATGTTGGATGGAAGACAGATTCCCTCCACTCCAATATTAATAATAGATGACCTTAACACGCTATTATCAAGAGCCCCAATCATTAAGAGAAATATGGACTTCTTAATGTTCTTTATGCATGTAAGGTCCTCAATGGAGGAGAATTGGTTCTATTCCTATTGGCATGAAGATGAAGTAGGGGAGACTGATAGGGATTATTTTAGCGATTTAGACTCGAAGGATCTGGTGAAAATTTAGCTGGAGGAAGGAGGACATAGAAGGAAAAAGAAGAAAAGGCTGAAGGCCTTATTGGACCTCGACTTCCAACCTGAAAAGAACGACAATAATTCTGCTCAAGAATTAATCTTATATTGTTGTCCATATTTTCTCCTTATTTTGACAATAGAAACAACATTGATTAGAACTCGTTTCTTCACATGACTTGCAAAATATCATGGTTTACTTTCTTAAAAATTTCAATATAATAATTTCCTAGCTCTGGGAAGTAATAATGCTTGGTTTAACTAAGGTTCCTTTTCTTTTATGCTTTTATCATATAAGGAGGTTGAGAAAGTTCTAATAAGAAGCTTTCCTTCAGTTTTCAATCTCTTATGACTCTTAAAGGTGAAATCCACATTGGGAATATGGTCTTAACAACATGATATCATTATTAAGCAGATTGCAAAATATGTATGTAAGGGGCACTCAACATGTCTTTCACCAGTTATTTGTTATATTCTCTTAATTAAGATCAATTCTTTATTTTAAAGAATAAAAGAAAGGTGAACTATTAGAGTTTAGCTGGCACAAAAGTCAAATGTATAGGAATTTTAATAGTTCTTTGTAATTGTTGGGAGCAGGAAGTCTCCCTGACTAAAGGAGGATTATATATTCTACAACTTTTTAATATATCTACTGGTGCATGTAAAATTTGTATATGGGAGATTATTAATTCTTTCTCCCTTTCCAAAGAGAATGTTAGTTGGGCAAAATATTCAAACTTTAGGATCTTAAGACCTTATAGCTAGACTTCTTAAGTTCAATAGATAAATATGACACATGCTAAAAATACTTAATGGAGACAATTTTAAGAATTAAGCAAATTTTATAAGCATAATGCTAATAGAATCTCCAACAAGGTACATATCTATATCCTTTCGGCTAGAAACATATGTATAATACACACACACACACACACACACACATGTATGTATAATCAGTGTTTTATTAATATGCTAGCAAAGGTAATCAAGGCTTGAACTATTAAAAGCTAAGATAGAGTATAGATGTTCTATGAGTAATGAGCGCTAGAGGATTTGGTTAATTTTGAAGGATTATGGGATTTCCTATTATCTGATAAATTCCTACTTATTTTTTACAAGATGGTGATTAGCAGGGATTTATAATTGGTATTATGGTGATGGGACGAATTGGTCCAAATTGGGTTTTTGGTTGGGATTATCCCAGTATTAGGGAGTTTCAAGTAGTACTATTCATCACCTTTTATTGCAAATTTATAATCAAGCAAACTTTCAATTATCACAATAAAATTTGCATACTTGAATACCCAATAAACAATATAAATAAATATAAGTCCATATTCATATATATTTCAGTACATATATACACATGAATAGAAATATATATTTCAAAACACATATACATAAACACTCTATACACATTAAGTATTCTTATATATTCATATTCATATATATCATATCATCAAGCATTCTTGTCCCACAAAGATATGAAGTTCAAATTCAAGAGACATAAACCATAGAATTAAATATAAACATATACATTCATAAATAGGTATTTTGTTGTCTAAAATAAGGCTGTATAATCATCAAAGAAGGATATTGGAGGCCAGTTCTCTCATGCTATTACTTATCTGCTTAGCTAATTATTCCATTTACTAGTCCAGGGTACTAACCAAAGTTAATAATAAGATGTTAACTAATGTATAATATGCTATGCAAGTTTTGATTTTATGTTTTGACATTTGGTAAACCCTATTTGTATGTACTAACAAGATGGTGAATGCAGGAAAGGGGGGTATATCACAATAGTATCATTTGTGATAGTTATAGTATATTTTCTTAAAAATTATCTAGTTAGTTAGTCTCTAGAGATTTGGGATTTATATTTCCTTGACGTCCTAAGGATAGTAATAAGATGTATCATTATCTTGGAAATTTTACTAACATGTGAAATAAGGAAAGGCTAAGTGATTTGAACAAGATAAATTACAAAGAAACTTTGGATGAAGACTATCGACCTAGGCTTATCTTGAGGGAGAGCCACCGAATCTTATTAGGTGTCAGGATAAAATGGATTATGCAGTGTATTATGCAACAAACTATGTATCTTGTATTATGTAATCATGTAGATAAATCTTCTATAAGATCTGAATTTGGGGATGCCCTCCAAATTGAGAGTTGTAAATAGGGGAATGCCCCTATCTTTCTAGCTTTGTAAATAGGGAATTTTCCTATCTATATATGTGTTGGACAAATGTCTCGGGCAAGACTGGAGATTTTCTTATCCATTCTTTCCTACCAATGCCCGCACTGAATGGAGACTCATGTAACTTACTTTAAAATTAATAAAATTAACTTGGCCTTGACCTCTTACTGATAAAAAAAAAGGCCATATAGGCATCATTTAAGTTATGCTTAAATACCCAACTTGGTTTCTCAATTTCAAGCAATGCCTATAGAAATAACCTACAATGTCAAGTTATAGCCAAAAGCATGTCAATAAGTGGCCAACACATCACTTGTTATATATTTAAAATTTGAGAGAAAAAATCTCTTATTTGTTTGTTTAAGCAAATGATGGGCTATCAATGTAGTTATTATTTATTATAGACCATCAATTTTTTCTTTTAAATATTTTTTGATGAATAGGCCATTTCCATTTGATTATAATTAAAATTACACTATTTACAAAGAAAAAGAGGAGGACATAAAGCCACTCCACAAGAGTCACTTGGGTATAGCCTAAAAAGCCAGTTGAAAAGCATAAACGTGGACAGAGCCTAGAAATAGAAACAAAACTGCTAAAAGGCTAGAGTAGTGCCTACTGAAGGTGAAGGATCATGATCATCCTTCTTTCGGGGCATACATCAGTGAGATTAGGATTGGGGTTTGAAAAAGACCAACCTTCTTCTATCTTCTCTTCTTCTTCATTCTCATGATTGGTCAGAGAAATAGCCAAGGCCAAGTGCAGGAACCACTTGGAGGAAGTGTGCCAACCGAAATCTCCACTAAAATCTATCCAACTTGAGCCACCTAGAGTGGAGGGAACCATGATGTTCGTAGGTCAACCAGAGGCCGAATCAGAATGAGGTGGTGATGCTGAGCAACAACACTAAAAATCTCTTCCCTCGCTAGAAGGTCAACGAGGGGCCTAGGAGTGTGACACATGTGAGTGGCAGATGGAGGAACTGTGACCATAATAACGACATGAGGCAGAGACCAATAACCGAAAATAGAAATATCTAGTGGCACTTTGACAACTGTACAAAGTGCATTTCCTCAATGTTGAAGTAACCCTTGCAAGTGGGCAACCTCAAGAGCCACTTTATTATCTTGCACTTGAATTTGCATCATTACATTATTGCATATAAAGAAATATTAATATCAAGAAAGTTGTGAGTAAATAATACTGCATTTTTATCTTTCTATAAAGTGAAGAAGATTTCCATCCTAAAAGAATGACAAATTTGCAAAAAATTGAAGGGAAGTCTAGACAAATCTTCCAACAAGATCATGTGCTAGGAGAAGCGTTCAACATTGATATTTCAAAAAAATAAAAAAATAAATTACATATAATTAGTATACATATAAAATAGTGTACATATAATTTAATTATACATTATACATAAAAAAATATAATTTTAAAATAATTTACATTATAAATTTTAAAAATAAAATGAAATATCACCATATGAACTATATTATAGTGTTATGCAAATTGCTTTGTAGATACAAATTTAAATATGTAATGTCAAATAGTAGCATAATTTTAGTTATGTCTTATTCAATCATTTTCTTCTAGATCTTCATGTAAAAAAGTTTCAATCCTAATAATGAATAAATTGAACATTTATTTATGCTACTCTACTTCTATTACATTGTTAAAAAGACAAGCATAACACTTCTTTTATAACTGACGATGATGTAAATGGACAACCTTAATCAAGGCCAACCATAAGACCTAGATTCATAAAACTAACTGACATCATACCAATGGAATACTTCTTCATGAATACATAACAAATGAAATAAACAAAGATATACCTATATGCATTCAAGAAACGCTTGACTCCAATGTCCTCCTATACTTTAATATATTGTATTGAAATGGGGTTCTCTCAAATTTTTAAGCACGTGCAGAAGAAAACATATAAAGGAATGGAGTGTGGTTGATTGATGTAAGATAATGAAAATATGAAGATGATCATGATGGTAACAAGATGATAATAGACTCTCAAAGTTCACAAGCATGCAAGATCATAATAACATTAGGATATCAAAAACATAAAAAAGTGTAGGAGTCAAAATGAGAGGAGAAAATGTTGTTTTATAGAAGGTCTCATGAAAATCAAGAGATGGTATAATGAATGACTAGAATTAGAACTTAAATAAGAAGTAAGTGAAGAATAAAGAATAATCTTCCATAAAAAAATGTTGATAATAATGAGATTGTAGAATTAATATTTTATAACATTTTTCATTAATATTGATCTTGAAGCGGTATATCAAATAACAAAATGAATTCATATATGACTCTATAAAGAATATCCTTTAAATATAAAAAATATCACAGATCAAATAGTTTCTATTGTGGTCTTATATGATTTCTGAAAACCCAAAATTTTACTTATATTTACAAAAATAACTAAATTAGGCCATTCAGGCATCAAAGGTAGGCTTAAGTACCCAACTCGGTTTCTCAAATTTCAAGGGATGCCTATAGAAACAACCTGCACTGTCAAATTACAGCCAAAAACACGTGGAGAAGTGGCCAACGTATCATCTGTTATATATTTAAAATTTGAGAGAAGAAATCTCTCATTTGTTTGTTTAAGCCAACGATGGGCTGTTAAGGGTTTGAATTTTTTGCCTTTTTCTTCTTCAAATTACAGGTTAGTCTCGAAATGGTATCGACGAAGCTCCCAGTCTTTGCATTGCACGGAAATCGACGCGTGTTGGCGAAGCAATAGATTTTTCCACGCTGAAATTGGGCAAAAGAGTTTAATTTTGAACTACCTAAAACCATTAGGTGGAAAATCATTGTTTTGTTGCCAAATTAATGCAAAGTTGAGACCTGAGAAGCTGAAATTTGAGTTCATTGGCGAGCTGAAATCTGTAGAATTGCGTTAGAATTTTGTCGAAAATGGCAACACGAAATCGAACAGCATTATTTAAGAAGTACAGGGATGCATTGCGCGATGTTAAAAAGCCTTCGTCATCGTCGGAAGCGTCGACGTCGACATCTGGGTATGGTGGGAACGGCCCTGTTATTCAGTTGTCAACTGCCCCTTTTTTGCAACAGCACGCTCATAATTATACACCCCTCAGTACAGATGATGCCGATACAAACAGGTTAGTACTCCTTTTATCATTCTGTGACCTTTGAGAGAAAAATGCTAGGGTTTCGTTATAGTTTTACATGGGGTCTGAGCGTAGCTTTTCCTCTACTTCAAATTTGACTCCTCGCTAAACTGCAGATTGCAGCGAAAAAACCTTAAAATAATAGTAAAAATACAAGTAAAATCACATTGAAAGATAAACAGCTTTGGATGCCGTATCCACAATATTGATATACCAGGAATTAGAGAGTAATTCATCAAATTTGCTAGCAAAACGTTTTTCTCATTATCCAAAGGATAATAGTCCATATGTGGCACCAGGATCCTTAATAACCTGATTGCTTCCATCCTCTATGGGTGAAAAACCTTAAGTCATCTGTTTTGTTCTGAATATAAAATGTAAATGTGATAGCTGTCAATATAGTCGCTGCTACATGTTTTTTCAATTTCTTATCTTTGAATCTATTTCACAAACATCTCAGACGGAGCAGCTGGGTTTGGATTAGTGTTTTTAGAGAGTGAAAAAGTCCTGTTTATTTTGAAATAATGTTATTTGTTTATATTCAATTAGAGCTGTTTGACAATGACCAATGAGATTCAACTAGTTCCAACATTATTTGAGCAATAATGGAGAAACTGATGCTTGCTTGGGATGAGACCAATAGGAATAGGTCACTATAAAGGTTTTGGTAATTCTTTTGCCCTTCAACAAAAGCTTGCAGTTGCTGTCAGGGTGTTTTGTGATAATGGGATTGAAATATAGTTTGTTGTTTTCAAAATTTTCCACTGCTTTCATTTCACAATGTTATCGATGTACCAATTGAGTTTCAAATTGTGGCTGATGACAAGGAGGGTAATGAAGGGGCCTTTGCAATGGAACAAGTGGAAATGACTTATAATGACACTTCTGCTGAAACAATCTGTAGGACCTATGAATGTGTGTTTAACTTGTGTAAAAGATTGTCTATGGACATTAGCAAATTAACGTAATATAGGAAATGACTTATAATGACACTTCTGCTGAAACAATCTGTAGGACCTATGAATGTGTGTTTAACTTGTGTAAAAGATTGTCTATGTGTTTAACTTGTGTAATATAGTCCATAAGAAATAGATGGACCCAAGGTCTGAATTCTATCAAAGTGTGATAAATTCACAGGATTTAGTCAATCTCAGCTTGATTAATATTGCATCCAGTTTCTCAAATTTCATTAAACTCAATATCCTAGGTTCAGAAAATATAATGTAAAATTCCATATTCTGTTGTTTCTCCTTTCTCTAGAACAATCAACTGCTTTTCTGAATTTCAGATACTTCTAGTGCTACTGATCAGATGTTTTGTGTTGGAAGTAATTGTTGTTTGATAATCTGTTCTTCAAAATAGTTAGATTGAATTTAAGGAAATTGTATAACAGAAACCCTTTAGGAACACCAAAACTTCTCCCTGTCTTAATGCAATGAGCATTGTAAGCGAATTTCCAATCAGGTGTAATAAATGGCAATAGGTCATTTCATTTTGATTCTTTATAGCTAATGTCCTCTTGGAAGGGAGTAGCTCACATTTTTAAGATCATATGGCTCACTAATGGTTACCATACTTGCCTTCTAACATTTGGATTCTTTCCCACTTGACAAAATTGTCCTTTTCCCCTTCACCTGAAATATGCATTAGGAGTTTTGGATTGTATCGTCTGTGTTTAGGACTTAATTTGCTGAATGTTAAGCTCATGAAATTTTATGGGAAAAATGGCATGGAGTGAGTGGCATGCAAAAATTATTTGAAAAAAAATGATGCTACAAGTATTACTACAACTAAAGGAAATCTAAGAGTACCATGAAAAGGGCAAAAAACCTTGCATATGGAGACATCTTTATTTTGTTTGAAAATGTTTTGTAAGAGGTAAAAAATCCTCCAAGATTCTTGAATTGCCAAAAGTTCTTGTTTTATGTGGACTACAATTATATTTTTATGGAGGGCTGGTTTCATTCAAGATCTTATCTTTAGGAGGATCATAATTATCTTATTTATATTCTTATGATCCGATACTTTTATCCTTAGCTCTCTGGGATGTGGGCTTATTCATTGTAAGGGTATATTTCTTTTATTCTAATATTAAACACTGTTATATAGGGGATATACCATCATTTCCACTGAACAATTTAACAAAGATTGAGACTAATCTACTCTGTAGGTTGATGGTCTAGCCACTAGAGAAAAAAATAAATCTCAGGGATGAAAACCCAATATTAAATCATTCAACATCAAGACTTTTAAGTAGAAGGCAATATATGGATCATGTCTTCATTTAGTGTCAATACTTGCGAATATCCTCTAAATCCTTGATCCATATGTTTTGTTTCCAAAAACAATTCCTGAAGTATAAACATGCTTATAGTTATAGCCATCTACAAACTTTATCAAATTTGTTTAAAGTAGTGTATTAGGCTTTTTCTTTTTCTTTTCCTTTTTACTATTCTTAGTTTTAATGTCACCATCAAATATTTTTCTAAACTTTTGCATATAAATTTATGATTAATGATTAACAAAGCTTCCCAAAATTTGGAGAAGCATTTTACTATTTGTAGACTCATCATATAATGTAGGTTCATGTTAGATGTTAATGTTTGAACAACCATTGTTTATGGTTGCTGTATGATAGATAGTGCAAACTGTAGTTCTGGATTTCTCTGCAAAGCACGAATGACCTCAGACAGCTTGTTCCAAACTCGTTTTTTCCCTTATGCTAGAATTATATTCTTTGTGCTTCTGACTTCAACTCTATTGATTTTCTAATATTCTTATTTTCATGCTTTTGGTAACATAACCGAAATTTTTTATATTGTTAAAATTTAAATATACTACAGACACATTTATTACTCACTGCTATAAATTTCTATATACGTTCACCTTTCAGAATCTTTCTAGCATTTGTCATTTATAAATCTAACTATTCAGATGACCATGTCTACATTCATCATACTCTCTAATGGATGGTAATATAGCAAAATATAAACAGGAGGGTCAAAATTTGATAAAATATCCACATACGATAATTTCTATGCACCATGGGATATGATAATTTCTATAAATGCTAACTTCACAATGTGAATATATGATACATTGTTGAAAGTAATGCTTAAATACAGAAAAGAACAAACCTCTAGTAGAACAACAGTAACATCTTTCATTCCTTCTCCCTACTACTTTTACTCCTTTTGCTCCTGAATATGGAGAATGCATTTAATTTATATGCCAAATCATATTTATTCAGCAAACACTATCCAATCAGGCTTCTATCAATTCTACTTATGTTTATTCCTGTATGTTCTGCTCATACAATCTTTGTAGTAAGACTTTCTATGATCTTCTAGAGTAGCTACTTTGTGCAGGTCTTCAAAATATTTTGCTTACTATCTTCTATAATTTCCCTTTTGGTATTTGGTTTTCTGTTTGGGGTGTTTCAGTTTACTACTTAGCTTTTGCTTCTGCAAAACTGCAAATTCTGCTTTGTGGATCTGTGATATTTTACTTAGTCAGTATTTCTGAATATTCACAATTCATTCTGAAATATCCTCTTGCTCATAAGTCATCCCGTTTCCTTGCATGCCAATCATCATTACCTTCATCTTTCTTTTCTTCACTGTTTCCTAGCAGTTATGGTTGTTGCTTTCTTGCTACTTGTTATGTGCATGTCTTTGATCTCCTCCTTAAGTCTAAAACAGGTGACTTTGTAGTTGGTGCCATTGAAGACCAGTGTTTGGGAGTGTCTTTTAAAGGACCTGAGCATTTATCAGGCTAGTAAAGATGGAATATACCAGTAAGAATGTAATTGATAGTGATACAATGCACAAACATTTTATATAATATGTATTTAGGCACCTCTGGGTGTGTCTGTGAGCACATGCATGTGTGCGTGGAACACACCAGAAACATATAATATCAATGTTACTCTGAGTACACACATGCATGCATGCACATGTGTTTGTCTCTGTGTGTGGGGGTTTGGGTGCATATAGTGTGTGCATGCCTCTGCATGTGTTTCTGTGTGTGCGTGCGCATGCATACGTGCATGTGTGTGGCTGTCTTTGTCTGTCTGCATGTGTACATGTGTAAACACTCCTAGCAACAAATAATATCAGTATTTCTTGAGCTTTGGAAATGGAATTTAAAAAAAAAAAAAATTTATGTTAAAAAAAGTTTAAAAAATAAAAGAAGCTGAATTTGCAATGACAGTTCATTGTTCCAATAATCCGTTTGATAATCATAATATGATTTTCATGATTTTGGTTCAAAGGTTTAGGTAACATGGTACAGGGTTTTAATCAACCACTTCACTGTAAGCAGATTATTCTATTAATCACAATCATATATGGTTACTCAAGGATAAAATTGAAATTGATTTGCCTTTCATAGAATATGGAGTATGATCAGGCAATTCATAAAATATAAGCCCCTTTCCCCACAATGGCTCTCTGATTTCCGTCTCACCAAAGGGTTATGTTTTGTCAAAAAGATTAAATTCATATGCTCATAAGACAAACTATAGAGCACGTTCACTCAACTCTTTAAGTTTATACTGCTGTCTTTTTTAAGACAAGAGGTTGCAACAGAAAATTTACCCACCCTTAGCCTCACTTCACTCCCCATGATAATAATCTGGATTCTGTACCATTTGTAAAAACATACCAGCTTATACCACTTATGGGTGGAAGAGTAAGCAAATTAGTTTCATGAAAAACATTCTTTTTGTTGCTTTATGTAAAGCAGGTTGGGATGGTTGAGGGACCTCGTGGATGCCAGGTTGCCCCCTAGGTGTTTTATTTTTGTGGGGCGTTCTGGTGCCCATTTTTTTGCAGAAATTTGGGGACAAGGAGGAGATATTTATGGGGCGTGCCTTAAAACACCAAGGACATGTCTCTGGGTTGCACTGTATAATGTGGAAAATTATTTTTGTACTAAAATTATGAATATCTGTTGACCATGCAATTTAAGTTACAAAGTGTTTCTTATCTAGTGAACCAGGATGAGGATACCTTCAAGATAGGTTTTTTATCAATTACCTTTTTTAAATTTAAAAAAAAAAGAATTTATAGGGTCTATCACCTGTTCTGTATTGGATACCCTATTCCAGTGTATTTTAGAGCCATAGTGTCGAAACTTGGAGAGGCAATCATTCGAATAATTGCCAAATTAGTTGAGTCTGCAACTATGTTGCATGGGTACTCGTACCCATACCCCTGGGATGCATACCGGGTATGGTACATGTACCCAAGTACTGGTTACTTAGTGGGTACTCAGTGGAGAGCATTATAGCTAAGGACCTTGATTAAAATTTCTGATTTTTGTTTCAGTTTTTTGTTTGCATATCAGCTTGCTGTTTATCAAGCTTAATTCAGTATGTAATCAGTTTGAAACTTTGATACAATATTGATTAACAGTAAACTTTATTACTGTTCAAGTCAGAAGTTTATCATTTGCAATATGTCATCATTATATGATTTATAATCTTGTTGTTCATGTTTAAAGTTTGCCTTCTCTGTTATGCATCTAAACATTTAGCATATATTATTATTGCAAACATACTGCAAATCTGAAACTGAAAACAATACATTACATCTGCAAACTTTATCACGTTCTTGTTTTGAAAACTCATTGTCATGACTCATATTTTCAAATTTTCTATAAAATATTAAATTATATTAAAAAAAATTGACGTACCCAAGTACCCCCGTCCCCATCCCCTATTTTGAAATATAGTCTTACCCATACCCAAAGTACCCCTATCCCCATGCAACCTTGGTCTGCAAAAATATCAGAAACAAGTTAACAACAGCAAGATAATTAAAAGTAAAATAATAAAAAAAGGATTTTTTTTAATACTATATTTATGCCCGAGATTTTCATCAATTCCAAGTCCAAATCAAACATTGTCTTGCCAATATTCATTAAATCTGAGGGGCAACTCTATAGTCCCCTGAATCAGGTACACTAGTCCATTTTACCATGCCATAAAGTTAGCTGTTGCATCTTAGTATCTTACACATGTTTTCATGGCAGTTTCAAGTTTGTACACAGTTTTCTGTCTGCTAGCACATGTTTCCAGCTATTTGATTTGCTTATAATCTTATTAAAGTTGCAATGTCACCACGACTTTCTCATGCTTATGGTTGATATCTTGATTATTCATTCTCACAGTTTTAACTTTTAGTTGCTTTATATTCAGAAATCAATTTGCTATCTTCATGTCTTGGGATTTTCCAAAGTTAATCACTATCTTAAGCGACCAGAAGTGATTGTCTATTTAGCTGCCAAGTTTTCAAATGCAATGGAATCAATTTTTTGTTATGGATGTGATATGATGCAGCGATATACTATGGTAGTAGGTGGATGACAAAAAGATTATTCATTACTCATCATAATAAGAAAATATATGAAAACGCCTAAAGTATCTGGCACATGTAAGAATGGTTGGTTAATAATATTTCTTCAGCACAGGTGGTCTCCTCCTCTGGCAGCTAAAATTCAAGAACCAATTAGGTACAAAAGTAGATGTGAGACATTCATTTTCCCAAGCAACATGGGAAGCAATCCACTGGGTACAAAACGGATGCCAAGGCACTTTCTTTTGATCAATTTTTCTTGGAGGCAATATCTTCTGTTTGTTTTTTGGATACTTCTAGAAGTTTGATAAATAAAAAGAAGTCGCACTTCCTGTATTTTTCTAGATATGAAATTGTATCTTCTAAAATTGTTATTTTTCTTTTCACCGTGGAATAGGTTCTTAATTTGTTAATGGGAGTAGTTTTCTTAGCCTGTACTAAGTGTATAGATTCCTGCACTTAAAATAGCAGTGTTTTGTTTATATCAAACTCACATTTTCTTTTGGTGTTTGAGCTGGCATGGAATCCATGTTTATGTTTTGAAAACTAGTATGTTAACCTTTAAATGCATGTGTGTGTTTCATAGAGGAGATGCTGTAGTTATTGGTCTACCTCCAGCATGGGTGGATATATCAGAAGAGATAGCAACTAACATGCAACGGGCACGCAGTAAAATTGCTGTGCTTGCAAAGTCTTATGCTAAGGCATTGATGCCAACGTTTGGTGACACGACAGCTGATCAGCATGCAATTGAAGAACTGACCCAAGAGATAACACACTTGCTGAAAAGAAGTGAGCAGATGCTGCAAAAGCTTTCAGGGCAAGGCATATCTGAGGATGCAAATGTTCAGAAGAATGTTCAGGTGTGTCTTCTAGCCAATAAAATACAACTGTTAGAATATGTGAGTAATGATTAAGAGATTAAATCAATAACCAAGGTCCTATTCAAAGACATCAGTATGGAGAATCTCATTGTCATTGTACTTACCGATCAAATGAATGTATTCTATATGCAGAGATCTCTTGCCACTGATCTCCAGGCACTTTCAATGGAGTTTCGTAAACAACAAAATGCTTATCTACAGCGCTTACGGCAGCAAAAAGATGTATGGTGCCATTCACTTCTTCCTGTTAGGATGCACGTCTAGTCTGAGAATGGATAATAGCGCTATATACTGAATGGGTTTATTTGAAAATATATTTTGTGTAGGGATCAGATGAAGTTGACATGGGCATGAATTTGAATGGTCTGAAAACTAGATATGAGGATGATCAATCTTTTGACTCGGTAAAGAGGATTCACTTTTTTTTTTCATTATTTTTGAAGACTTCACTTAGTTTTGGAATTTCGACAGTTTGAATAAGTTCTGTTCTCATTGGCATCAAGATATGCCTATATAATGAAATGATGTATCACTTTCTGAGTTTCGGTTACAATTTTTTTCACAGGCTTTCAGTACACAGCAGCTAGCCAGGATGAAGAAAACAGAAGTGCTAACAGCTGAAAGGGAAAGAGAAATTGTTCAGGTGATACAACTTTGATTTCACTCTTTCCAATTGTATTTGCTGCATATATTTGTTCTGTGGCAACCATTGTGTTGCTGTTGCATTGCTATCAGAAACTAAATTATCTATTTTGTCTTGATATCCCAAGCAGATTGTTGAATCAGTAAATCAGCTGCAGCAAATAATGAAAGACCTATCAACTCTTGTCATTGATCAGGTAGTGTAATGTTTCCTGCAAATTTGATATAACACTTGCCAATGAGAAACCGTTGAATGAAGTTATGAATAAAGATACTTTATAAGATAATCTTAGACATATACTGGACCATTGTTTGCAGATTCAGGCTGAGAGAGTACTTGGCAAGCCCAAATTTTTTGGCTTGGCAAATACTCAGCAAAAACTCGAGAATTTAAAAATTCTTAATTTAAAAAAAAACATATTTGCAAAATTCAATTAAAACTTGACATCTCAAAAGAGAAAATGCATAGTTTTATGGCAAAAAAATGTGTGAAAAACATGTTTTTGATGATGGGGACTCTCCAAACACACCTAAACACATTTTTTATTAAACTATATGAAGGATTACTCCACCCAATATTCATACATAGCATAAGAAAGAGAATAACTAAGAAAATTGCAATAAATAACCTGCCTTCTATTTCAATCAAATGAAATACAAATTCATTAATTATAAAATATCAACCACTTAGGCCATTCAACTTTGCAAGATGGAGCTACAAGCTATTCTTCTACACCCCTTAGCTGCTACTCCTCTCCATCTATGAAGAGAAGAACTTGGCACTGAATGAATAACCTCTAACCCAAGCCTCCCTTTTATAGCATTCTCGTGTCTCTTGGAAACTCCAGTCCCTTTCTTGATGAACAACACATGGCTATTAGAAAAGCAACACATAGCCAATAGATGACCTTTTGACTTCCCTATGAGGGCTCCTAAAGAAGTTTCTTTCAATTTTCCAAAGTGGGCATCTAATGAGGTACCTTTTCCTATTTCCTATTTAACCATTCAATACATATGAGTCATGACTCTTCCCCTTCCCCATTTCCACACCAACATGGGGATTTTCTTAATTTTTGCATTATAAATGATAGGAAAATGTGCACTTTCTTGAAAACTACAATTGCCTTTCAACATAGGCCACACATATTAAAAAATTTCAACATCCTATTTCCCCTTAGACATTTTCCTAGGTACATGGAGACCTATGGATGCTTGCATTTATTTTTTAATTACCTAACCTAATTAGAAAATTAAAATACCAATATTTTTGGATGATGCAGGATTGCTCTACGCCCTTGGATGCTCTTGCATTAGACACCCGGGGTAAGAAAATTTTGTGAGCCTTGTCTCACAAAATGGAGTTGGATGGTAGAGCCACTCTTTTAGATTGCCAACATTCTTCAACAAGCTCCATCACTGTAACAGGTACCTCCAACTAGTTCTTCTTTTTCCTCTTCTAGAACCTAGCTGGAACAAGTGTCCTCCTCTGACTACTTTGCTCCGCTCTTGTCTTCCTCGATGTGGAATTAGCTCCACCATAACCCAACCTCCTCCAAATGTTGCTCCACTCAGCATCCCTCCTTGTTTCACCACTCAACATTCATCTTCTCTTCTCTGTTGGTTTAAACCCCCCCAAGTCTGGCCGCCTCCAACAAATGCATCTGCAATCTCTAACACCTCAACATACGCCTCTCTAGCATCCTTAGTTGCAACATCTACAATCTTTTCTTTCTTTTCTATCTCTTACTTTCCAACCATCTTCTCTATACTCAGCTGCTCCATGCTCTCCTTCATCCTTATGCCCTCCAAGGACATTTCACAACTCTCTCTCAGACACACACACACACACACAGCACCATCCATAGCTGCAACCTCTTGTTTTCCTTCTTTTATGACTTCCCAAAGATATGCTTCTTTATCTTGAATTGATGTGAGCCATTTGGTCTCTTCTGCTGCAATTTCATCCATCACTGCAACTCTTTCTTTGCTTTGCTCTTCTGCTGTTAACATTTCCAAGCCATGACAAAGAATTTCCTCTGCTGCAATCTCTTTAGGTTCAGCTTCTAAGAAGCTATTCAGTCTTTCAATCTCCTCTTTCAAGATGACATCCTCACATTCATTGATTTGCACATCAAATAAGGGCCCCTCAAAGTCCATCATCTTCGCCTCTGCTGCAATCTCCTTGATCTTATTCTCCATGCCTTTCAATAGACATGTCTCTGCTGTAAGCTTTTCTTATTTCCATAAAAAATTGGACCTTCCAAGTCCTCTACTGTAGCCTCTTCTTTTGTGCCACATGCAAGGCACCCTGCTACATCTTCCTTTCCTGCAATAAAAACATCATTAGAAAAAGGACCCGCACCTTTTTTGTGGTAACTTTTCAACCTTTGCTTCTATTTCTTTCACTTGCTGCTGCAACTTTATAAATTCATCTCTTCTTTTGTTTCTTATTCTCTCTCTGATTTTGTCAAGCACATGAATCCTTGGAACCCAACCAATGTATCATTTTCCTCTCCCATTTCCATCTTCAAGGCCTCTCAAAGCCTCAACACAGGTACTTTTATCTATACTTTCAAGTTCTGTTGCAAATTGCTTCACTCGGTGGTCTATTTACAAACTCAGGAACCTCAGCTCCTCAAATCCTTTAAATAGCTCCTCTTGCAACATGCACATACATTTGCAAGTGGACGCTCTCACACTTCATCCTTAGGTCCCAATGGAAACTGCCTCACATTTAGCACTTCACTTAGGAACTACCGCTCTGATACTACTGATGATAGGGGCTCCCCATACACACGTAAACACATGCTTTGTTACACTATATGAAGGGTTACTCCACCCAATATTCATACATGGCATAACAAAGAGAATAGCTTAGTAAATTTGCAATAAATAACTTGCCTTCTATTTCAATAAAATGAAATTCAAAATTTTCAATTACAAAATATTAGCCACTTAGGCTTTACAACTTTGCAAGAAGGAGCTATAAGCTATTCTTCTTCATCCCTTAGCTGCTACTCCTCTTTCATCTATGAAGATAAGAACTCAACTCCGAATGGATAACTTCTAGCTCAAGCCTACTCTTTGTAAGTATTCTGGGGCCTCTTGGAAATCCTATTACCTCTCTTGATGAATAAGACATGGCTATCAAGAAAAGCAACACAAGGCCAATAGATGACCTTTCAACTCTCCCAGGAGGGCTCCTAAAGAGGTGTCTTTTCAATTTTCCAAAGTGGGTGCCTAAAGAGGTGTCTTTTCTTATTTTCTATGTAACTATTCACTAGATATGAGTGCACGAGTCTTCCCTTTACCCATTTTCATGCGAAGATGGGGATTTTCTTGATTATTGCATTATAAATGATAGGAAAATGTTTCCTTTCTTGAAAATTACAATTGGCTTTGAACATATGCCACAAAATTACAGCTATTAAATAATTTTAACATCTTATTTCCCCGTAGACACTTTCCTAGGTACATGGAGGCCTATATATGCTTGCATTTATTTTTTAATCACATAACCTTAATAGAGAATTAATATACCAATATCTTTGGATGATGGTTGACTACCCTACACCCCTGGATGGTTCTGCATCAGTTTTAACCAGCAATTCACCCACAGACATTTTTACCCACGTTTTCCTTGTGTCTATAAAAACTTGTGAGCTAAACTTGTAAAAACTCGCTGAGCAAAAGAATAGAGTATTTGGCAACTTGGAGAGTACTTGCAGAGTTTGCAAAGTATATATTGGAGTACTAAATATTACGTGTGCCGTTGTCTTGATCCTTCACTATGTATAATTGGGTTTTATAGTCACTGACATGTGGCGCACATAATCCGTGAATAATCTTCTATTGGCTTCTTAGGTTTTTCATGTTGAAGTTTAGTAGCTGCAGGAGCTATCTTCCTTCCTGTGATGGTTGTTTCTATCTGACATTGTAATCTTCATCAGCGTTGGATGACTTATGTGCTCGCTGTGTGAAAGTCTTCAATCATTCAGTCCCGTCATTTTGTGGAGACCTTGTATGATCGTATGATCAAAGAAACTCATTTCTGGGCATTGTCAGTTATCATATTGTCATGTGCATGCATCTCTATAAGGCATCGAAGAGACTCTTCTTCCGTGGCTTTTGGTAAACCAAGAGTCTTATGGTTCATTATTGTTGGTCATCAGAAAGCCAAAGTTATTGTAACTGTCAACAGGTTGTGTGCCATGTTTCCAAGCGTCTTCATTCATGTATGTCGGCAATCGGAATTTGAAGGGCCTGTTTCTAATGTGAACATAGGAAACTCAAGAGTCGTTGTAACTGTTGTGTCGAGGCCAAGCTATGAGGCATCACCGTTTTTGAAGTTGAAGAGTCTCATCATAATGTCAATCTTTTGGTCTTCTCGTGACATGTAATCATTGGTTACGTAAGGAAAAGTGATCAGGGGCTGCTCTTCTTGGATATATGTATATCGTTCTTTTGATGAAGCAATAATTGGGAAGATCGCTGTTTTGGTAGGAGGTTGTTGTAGGATAATATTGTGACTTCAGTATTGTCGATCAATATCATTCATTATTCTATGATTAGTTTTGTATGCAAGAGATAGAGGGAGTGTTGTTTATTATTGATATTGTATGTAGCATTCTTCATGTGTATAGTTCTTCCAGTTGCAAATTCATGTTTATTGTAAGGAGAGTATTGGTTATTATTGTTACAGTGTGCAGACTCTAGAGGTTGTGAACCTTGTTTTTGGACTCTCTTATTATTCAATAAAGAATTACTTTTTGGTGTGGCTGGGACTTTCACCCTCAATTGGATGGTTTTCCCAGGGTAAATACTCTTGTCTATGTGTTCATTGTGTTTTAAGATATTTGTTCTATAATTTATGCTATTCTGGTTCTAATTTAAACATGGTATCAGAGTTGGTCTAAGTAAAGATCGATAACCAGAATTAGTCAAGCATCGAAGTATTCCTTTTCTTCTCTTCTAGATTGATTCTTTCAGGTTTCAAAAATGGTGAATGGACTCAAGGTTGAAGATAGGTTGGATGGTGCATCCAGTTTCACATCTTGTTAATTCAGAGTCCTCATTTCTCTAGAGGAAAATGATCTTCTAAACTATGTGAAGACTGATGTGGCTGAACCAATTGATGATACTAAGAAAGCTCACTGGAGGAAGAATACTATTATGGCAAGGAAGATATTGATTGATTTTGTAAAGGATTATCTTGTGCCTATTATATCTAAGTTGAATTCAGCTAAAGATATGTTTGAGAGTCTTCAAAGCTTGTATGAATTCAACAATACTAGTAGAGCTCTGGCCTTGAGACGTCAGCTCCTCCATATAAAAATGGCCAAAGGAGAATCAGTTATCTCCTTCATGAAGATTACAAAATTGAAAGATCAACTTAGTGCCATTGGAGATTCAATTGAAGATAAAGACTTGGTTATGTTGGCCATAAATGGTCTCCCTCATTCTTGGGTGTCTTTTATTCAAGGCATTAGTGGAAGAGATGGATTACCCAAGTTTGATTGTCTTAGAGCTGATTGCATTCAAGAGGAATGCATATTAGAAGCATGAGGAAATGGACGGAAATTTGATCATGAAGAAGATCATGTTCTTGCTGCTCAAACATCTAAAAGGAAAGAAAGAGAAGGGAGAAAAGGAAATTCAAGAGGAATAGAAATAGGAATTCAGATTCAGCTCTTGAATCGAAGAAAAAGAAGGATCTCTCTAGGATTCAATGTTTCAGATGTGACAAGTATGGTCACTTTGCCAGAGACTGTTTAACAAGACCAAAACATCAAGCCGCTGCTGCAAATGTTGATGATGCTTCACCTCATAATGAATCTACTGACAATTTAGAGGGATTTTTATTTATCTGACCTTTCAAGCAATATTCCAACTGATAGTAATTCTTGGTTAATTAGTGGTGCTTCACGTCATATTACAGGATACCAAGAGCATCTTTCTAACTTGGTGGAAAAAGATACTCACTTGCAAGTAATAATTGGTGATGATGCTTGTTATTCAATGAAAGGTGCTGGAACTACTTTTCATCTAGATCCAGACATCCCTCTTCATTTGAGTGATGTCTTGTTTGCTCCAAGAATCAAGAGGAATCTGATTTCAATTTCTGCATTGGAGGACAAAGGGTATCATGTTGCATTTGCTGAAGGTAAAGTGCTTGCATGGAAGAAAAACACTAGCATTAAGACAGCTCGTGAAATTGGTGTTCATCAAGAGAGTCTATATAGTCTTTCAGTTCGTCCTATTCAAGCTTTAGCACATTTTCCATAGTTTAGCAAGCAAAATTGCTAGGAAGACGGGTATCTTCTCAACCTTGCTGGGCAAAGGATTCTATTTGAACGGTAAACATATTTTATCGAATCTTCATCCTTATATTGTTTCATGTCTGAAGTATATTTTTTTGAGTATTATGTGAGATCCGTACTCATTTGTGGCAAGCTCAATAAATACATGAGAGATTAATCTTGCCGAAGGGAAATATTTCAATGACTATTAATTGAAGCCATGGGTGTTAATTCAAAAACCTCTATCTTTTGATGGTATTCACGGGAGAATCTTGCAAATGTATTGATATTTGAAGCGATATTATTTTCAAATGTTAGTATGCTTGAATTACATTTATTCGACTATTTTATATAGTTTGTGTTTATTATAAGGAAACGATTATTTGAGGTTGTCGTGAATGCCTTCATTGTGTTTGACAGAGAATTCTTGGTTGTCTATGCGTTCATCAAAGATTTGTTAGCGTGAATAACAACAAAGGACTGTTATCATGTTACGGGCCTTCCAAGTGTTAGAACCACACTTTACCTACTGGCTAGTGTTCACCATTGCTTCATGTTCCTTCACATCGTTGACGGCATTGAAGATAGTGATTTTTCATTCAAGGGATCGTGAGAGCTTCAAGAGTCTTTGAGACTGGGTGTACTATCAACCAACTGTGAGGAAGATTAAATAATCATTGAGATAAGTATTTTATTAGCACGATATTCAAGTTATTACATATAAAAAGATTTTGATATATATACAGTATTATATGAACGTTTAATGTAGTCTTTCTTCTATGATTTTGTACAGACATTAGAGTAGTATTTTATATTAGTTTGTTGATATTGTAAATGAAATTGGTGTTTTGTTTTATCGTATATGATAATTGTATGATTTCTAGGTCAGGTTGGCTGGAGTCTCCTATGATCATCATTACATATAGTTTGAACTTTGCATTGCTATTTGCGTTGCTATTGCTGGAAGCATTCTTCAACTATTATCGAGTTGTTAAGGTATATTTATAACAAATATTTGTAACAACAGGAATACGTTGATCGGAGTGGTCTTTGATCATAACGACACCACTAAACATTACCAACAATTCAAATCCCCAATTCAAGGTGACTTCATATTATCTGGAAACCACACAGAGTTGATTGGTTCTACCAAGCACTGTGATTAAGCTTGTCCGTGGGGTCTGGTTGCGAGTTTCTGCATCTTGATTATCACTAGTCCTTTGTAATTCAGAGGTGAATGGCTCTGTGAATACTTCATGAACCGGTTTAGGGGTTAAGCCCATATTTTTAGCACGATTGTATGGGGACCATATTGGGTAGTGATAATAATATTTTGTGGTGGCTTCAGTCTTTGTTGTTGAAAGTGATTATTGGATTGTATCTGTGCATGGACTTTGATCAAGTGGAAGTACATCGTTCATTTTTGCTGCTCATCTCTTGCCTCAGTTTTGGCTCTCAAATGATTGAATGTAAGAGTGAGATCCTTTGTAGTTGGAAATTTAATGTGTCTACTTATTGTTGCTATTTATGAGGGCAAGTTGCCTTAATATTCTTAGATTGAAGCATAAGGCAAAGAATGCAGGCACTGTTGTTTCAGACCATTGAAGAGACTTGTTGTTTGCTGTTGGCTGTCAAAAGCAAAGTTCCCTGACTCGGACTCGCCCATGACTCGGCAGGGTCGACTCGACCCGTGACTCGCCGATGACTCGACAATGACTCGGCTATGACTCGGCAAAAGCAAAGAAATATTTTTTACAATTTAAAACTTGTTTCACGCACCCATTATTGAATAAAGCTTAAAAACACTATAACATCATCAAATAGAATCTAATTTGATCACATACATAAACATACATCCATCACATAAGTACAAACGTAAATTGTAGCTGAAGGAAATAGAAAACATAGATATGCAGAATTATAAAATATAAAATATAAATGTTGTCAAATGTATATAAAATCCATGACATCAAATGTTCCCAAACATATGTGTAAAGTTTTGAAGTGTAAACAACAAAAACAGGTCTATGGCTCAAGCCTCAGGCTCTAGGTCAGCCTCATCCTCAAAGTAGTCTGTTTGCCTCTTACAAATGTGTCTAAGGTAGGTCCTAGATGACTGACAAGCCATAGTCTCTGTCTGTGAGGTGCCACTCTGATTAACATCAGCTCCACGGGCAGCTGATCGTGCTCTATCTTCCTCCTCTGCTATAGCCACAGCCTCAGCCTCTCTGTCTATCTAGTCAACCCACTCATGGTCCTCCTCAGTGAAGATAGGATCGGTAGATTCAGTTAGCCACTCGGACTCTGGATTGATCTCTGCTAGAGTGATCGGAGAGGTGTAAGTGTCCAAAATCTGTCTGGTCCTAAGACGGAGGTTGTAATGAACGAAGACAAGATTGTTCAACCTCTCCATAGACAATCTGTTACGCCTCTTCGAGTGGATGTGCTCGAACATGGACCAATTGCGCTCACATCCAGAAGTGCTGCATGGCTGACTCAAAATACGAATGGCAAGTTTTTGAAGGTTTGGGGTTGTAGGCCCAAACATTTGCCACCATCTATCTCAAATAAGGAAAAAAAATCAATGTCATTTCCAAGTTCCAACTTTAAGGATAGATTATAAAATCAGAATGCATAAGCCATAAACTTATGAGTTAAGTTTAAGTTTAACATATATCTCTACCTGGCTGCAATGTTGTCCTAGACTCTTTGCACATCGTGCTTCCAAAAATCGGCCCTCGTGGATTATTATATGCATCTATCTCTTGCATTGTAGATGCGGTACAAATAGATGTCTTTTGCATCACTGTATATAGGCCACTAACAACCTCCTCATCTGCCTTGAAGTTATCAAGGAAATGAAATGACGGATTGAGAAAATAAGTTGTTGCATGGATGGGCCTATGAAGCTGGTTTTGCCATCTCCTATCAATGATCTCCCAAATGGGGTCATACTTATCCTCAACTCCTTTATACTTGGATCTAATGGCCTCCTTGGCCCTATCCATGCCCTCATATAAGTAGCCCATAGAGGGCTTCTCCACATCAACAACTCGTAGAAGAACTACGAGGGGCTCAGTGACCTACATATGATGTTAAAAAAAAATAGTTAAGTGACAAGTGTGCATTAAAAATTAAAAATAAAAAAAATTGCAAACAAAACATAGATATTTTTACCTCCATGATCTCTTTACAAGGGGTCCAAAAACTTGGCTCATCAAAAATATAATTTGCCACTTCCCTACCCACAGTGGTCATAGAATAGGATGAGGAAGTCCACTCCTCACAAACAAACATGCGTCTCAAATTCAACTATGATGTCAACAAGGATTTCAGCGTGAGGAAATTGGAGACAAATCTCGTGATACTAGGATGAGCTAACTCCCTTTGCCCCGTGTATTGCCTCATCATGCTAAGGACCAATGCATGATTGTAGATAAACTTGCAAATATTTTTGGCCTTATCAACACATGATTTGATCCATTCAATCTTGCCAATATCCTCTAACATGAGGTCAAGGCAATGGGCTGCACATGGAGACCAAAATTTTTTCGGGTGCCTCTCCATCAAAAGTTTACCTGTAGCAATTTTAAATTAATTAGAAATTTAGAAGTGTTAAGAAAATCTTAAATAAATTCATAGATGCCTCTCCATAAAAATTTAAAAAGTTATAAGTTTACCTGCAGCAACATAACTTGTTGCATTATCAGTCACCACTTGCACCACATTTTTTTCTCCCACCTCAAGTATAACTTCCTCAATAGCTGCACATAAGTATGTGGCATTCTTCACATGTGAGGAAGCATCAATAGACTTCAAGAACATGGTGGTTCCTGAATATAAAGAAAAATAATTATCAATTATCATGGATCAATCAAAAATTCAAAATCAAAATTAAATTATTCAATGCATTTGGGGAAGTAGAATTCAATGAACAATCACCTGCGCTGGAAACAAGAAAATTTAGGAGTGTCCTATTCCTCCTATCTGTCCAACCATCTGTCATGATGGTGCAACCATTTTGCCTCCAAGACTTTTTGTGGTCCTCTAGCTCAATCTGCATATCATTAACCATGTCTAACAAGAGGGGGCCACTTAACTCACCATCAGTAGGGGCTTTAAAGCCCGCCCCACAAATGGTTATAGAATCTATCATACCTTGCCAATAAGGAGACCTGTCACAAATAGATTACGATTAATCATTAGAGAAAGCATAGTTCAACTTCAAATTATAAAATTTAAAATTTAATTTTAAACTTAAAGAAATCAAATAAAAGAGAATTACCTGGCTGCAAGAAATGGAATGTTGCAAAAGTACCAAAACTTGCAAATTTGTTTTTGGGCAGCATCATGGACCTCCTTGTTCCAACCCATGCTCTCAAGCGAGGCCTGTGTACCAGGAGTAGTGCATGGCACAAAATAATTGTCCAACCTTAATTTTCAGACTCTAGGGCCAAGGGTAATATTGCCACTAGAAGGAGCAACATTAGAAGCACTAGCACTAGGATAAAAGGGAGGCTTGGAAGAACCCTCTCCAACACAGCCTACAGATGTGGATGTGGATGCAGATGCGGATGTGGGTGTGGATGAATGGGAGCCAATAACATTTATCTCTTCCCGTTGCCTCTTTTTAGTTTCCTTTTCTTTAGCATATTTTTCTAACCAGACATAACAAAAACGAATTGCCTCAGGAGGTGCAAATGTACATGGGTCAACATCATTGCTAGGTATGCCGGCAATATGGTATTTAAGCCTATTGATGCCACCATGAAAAATTTCTTTACAAAATGCGCATTTTATTTAGTTTTTTTGTCTACCGGGAAACTCTTCGGCATATTTCCAACATGGACACTTTTGAGGCATTGGGAAGAATTAATGTTTTCAAAACTTGGAATGTGGCTGCAATAAAATTAAAAAACTTCAAAAAAAAAATTAAAAACAATGGAAAACCATAAATATACAAGCAAAAATTAACAAAATCTAAAACATTAACACTTACCTCTTTCAAATGAGTTGAGAACAACTGCTATGAGCTCCTTGATGCTCTCAATGCAAACCTATGCTTCCCCAATCCGATTTTGTGGACTCCTTGATGCTCTTCTTCCTGGCTGGTTGCAACCCTTTGGCCTCTATTTTTTCTTCCTCTCTCTCTCTTTTTCTCTTTTCTTCTCCTACAAAGCAACTACAATGCCTTTTAGGGCAAATATCATAAGACTTATGCAAAAAAAGGTCTAAAAAAGTCAAAAGTTTTTTTTATGTTTTATGATGCCTAGCTCGGGCCTGCCGTGGCATGGGTCATGGGCCACGGACCTGGCGGGTCATGGCATGACCCGTTGACTTGGTGAGTCACGTGGGTCATGACCCATGACCCGTTGGGTGACCCGACCGGGTTAGCAAAACCCAGGAGACTCTGCTCAGCCCGTGAGTTGTCATAACTTGCCTGACTCGCCGCGGGTCAGGGAACTCTGCTTTAAGAGACATCATAGTGGTATAGTTCAGGACTTATATAATTGGCATTATTAAGGAAACCTTGGCAGAATCAAGAGAGTCACCGCATTGGGCATTTGTATTGTGTTTGCTACTGTATTAGTTGCTAAAGATGGAAGCTAGGTCTCATCAACAAAGGCATTGTATATTCATCTTGCGTGAGTTTTGGGCAAGAATTTTCGGACAATGAGTTTGTATCTGGATGTGACTGCAATCTGTGGGTGGGTTCTTTGCATTGGGCAAAGCATGTCTAGTATATTGCCTGGTTCGAGTGTGCAAATACTTTGTAGTAACTCTTCCTTCATATCGGGTTTGAGATTCAGAGGGAGCTTGAGTGGCAGATGGAGAATGTCAAGTCCTTTGCAAAGGATCCACAAGCTTGTGAGACAGTGTGGCTTCGAAAGCTCCTTGTTGGTCAAACATTGAAGTCAGTTGCAACTTATTGTGATAATCAAAGCTGTGAGAATGCTGCCTTGTTGAGAGGGAGTCTCAACATTAGTTACTCTTATTATGTGCCATAATGCATTTTTTCTTTGAGACAGAGAAATTTGAGGTGAAAGCCCTTGTAATGCATTTTTTCTCTGAGACAGAGAAATTTGAGGTGAAAGCCCTTGTAATGCATTTTCCTTTGAGACGGAGAAATTTGAGGTGAAAGCTCTTGTAATGCATTTTTTCTGAGACAAAGAAATTTGAGGTGAAAGCCCTTTGTAATGCATTTTTTTCTGAGACGGAGAAATTTGAGGTGAAAGCCCTTGTAATGCATTTTTCTTTGAGACAAAGAAATTTGAGGTGAAAGCCCTTGTAATGCATTTTTTCTTTGAGACAGATAAATTTGAGATGAAAGCCCTTGTTTGCCTTTGAGGCAGAGGTATTGCTCTTTCCACTCATGGGAGTAACCATAGTGGATGTCATGTTGAGAGACTCCATGACAACATCATGTTGAGTGACTCCGTGATGAGAGTTTGTGTTTATATTTATTTCACACATGGGAGTAGCCATGGTGAACATCATGTTGAGTGACTCCATGATGCTATCACGTTGAGAGATTCCATGATAAATTTTTTGGTTTTCTCACGAATGGGTGCAGCCATTGTGACAGTCATGTTGGGAGATTCCATGACATGAAATTTTTTTCAAAAGATATCTCCTTTGCTAAGAGGTAGTGTTGAAGTTTAGAAGTTGCAGGAGTTATCTTCCTTCCTGCGATGTTTGTTTCTATTTGATATTGTAATCTCCATCAGCGTTGGACGACTTATGTGCTCGTTGTCTGAAAGTCTTCAATCATTCAGTTCCATCATTTTATGGAGACCTTGTATGATCGTCTGATCGAAGAAACTTATTTCTAGGCATCGTCAATTATCATATTGTCATGTGCATGCATGTCTATTAGGCATTGAAGACTCTTATTCTATGGCTTTTGGTAAGCCAAGAGTCTTATGGTTCATTATTGTTGGTCATTAGAAAGCCAAAGTTATTGTAACTGTCGATAGGTTGTATGCTACGTTTCCAAGCGTCTCCATTCATGTATGTCGACAATTGGAATTTGAAGGGCCCGTTTCTGACGTGAATGTTGGAAATTCAAGAGTTGTTGTAACTGTTGTATCGTGGCCAAGACTATGAGGCATCACTATTTCTGAAGCTAAAGAGTCATTGTAACGTCACTCTTTTGGTCTTATTGTGACATGTACTCATTGGCTACATAAGGAAAAGTGATCAAGGGCCCCTCTTCTTGGATATATGTATATCGTTCTTCTGATGAAGCTATAATTGGGAAGTTCGCTGTTTTGGCAGGAAGTTGCTATAAGATCATATTGTGACTTTAGTATTGTTTTGATTAGGTAAAAGCAGGTTTGAAGGGGACCTGAAACCCCAAACAAAAGAACCAAAGTCAGGAACTGGTTTTACATGGACCAGCAACCCAAAGTATCAAAAAAGAATTAGAAGGCTGGTTTTATAGGGATCAGCAACCAACATAATTCAACAAAAGAATAGAGACGAAAAGTCCAAAAAAACCCAGAGAGAAACAAAACAGAGCAGAAAAAACAATTGATTAGACCAGATCTTTAATAACACTAGTAATAGAAGTTCCTACAACAACAACCTCTTTGAGAGAATCTTGAATATTCTTAGCAGTGAGCTGGAGGTTAGCTTTCTTAGTGCTTTGTCTGGTTCTTTTGCTCGGACCACCAGCCAATAGCAGAGCATGTCTAGTCATAGTAGCTTCTTTAGGAGAAGCTTTTCCAATATAAGCAACAACAGCCAGGATGGACGAAGTTACAGCCTGCATGCCCTCCTCCCTGTCCTTAATCAACTTTTTGAGGGAAGCTTCATAATTCTGAAGTTTAGTTGGAATGTTCCCAACCATAGTTTCCAACTCCCTTCGCTTCTTACTTTCCTCCTCCAGCTTAACCTATAAAATTAGGATCTTATCCTACAAGGAAGAAACAAAAGAGTGTAATTTTTTAATCTCATTATACATCTAGTTGTCCATAGTCATCCCAAGATTAGCTCTATCTTTGGCTTTATTAAGAATTTCTAGAGAATTATCATCTCCCTTCAAGTCTTGAACACCCACAGACTCAACATTCACTTGATTATTTTCTTTTTCTAGCACATCCTTGAAGTCCAGATTTTGGGTATTGGGCGTATTATCAGTACCAAGGTTTTTATCTTCATGATTGCATTTAGCCAGAGGAACATTATCTAACACAAGATCAAGGGAAAGGGCAGCAATAATAGGGGTTTTCTCAGCACAGTCCGTATCCAGGGAATGGGTAATCAAGTTGATTAACCCATCTTTGTCATTCTTACTATTCTCCATATTGACATTGGTATCTAGCAAGACATCATTAAACGCCATCTTTTCACTTTCATCTTTAATGCCAATATCCTCATTCACAAAACTAGCAGTATGCCTATTTTTTCTTTTACGCTTAGTGGAAGAGGAAGAAATATTGTCATTGCATTTAGCCTTTTTAGCAGAGGGTTTACCTCTCTTGCTGACCATACTAGGGGAAGTTTGTGGATAATCTTGGGCTGAGATATCATCCAGGCTGAGAGAGGTATCATTGGTTTTAGAAGAGCACCCATCACTTGCAGTTTGGTCCATTTCATCGCCCTGAGAAGCAACATCTTCCTCCAAATCACCCGAGCTTTGTTCCGATTCCGTTTCCATACCCAGAGCCTACTTACCGCAATTTTTGATTTTCTTCGTGGAACCATCATCATTTTCCTTTATATTGAGTGTGCCTTCCACTTCCCTTTTCCGTTTACTGCTAGAAATAGAATGAGCAGGGGTGCTGTCCCGACAAAACTCAGTGATAAGCAGGATGAGACCCTCATGGAGGATAGGTCTAGAATCCTTTTGCTTATGGGCTTTAAGCCCTTGAAGGAGAGAATTCACCAAATAGAAAGGAAAGGAAATTCTTTTCTTATAACGGAAGTGGTTTAGAAAAACAAAGTGATATTGATGAACCCTAGAAACCCTACCATCCAAAATGAAATACATCTGCATGTAGGTCAGAACCTCCTGCCAGATGTCCTTAATTTGATCAAGGTCATAGAAGTTACCAACCTTCACCAGTCTCGCATCCTCCTGGTCAATTTTAGGAAAGCGCTTAACCGCCTCTTCCGAAGCTTTTTTTTGTTTGTAAAATTTCATGCCTTCATTCGGAAACCCCGTAACCTCAGCAATGAAATCAGCATTAAGGATAAACTGTCTGCCATAGAGCGTTACCTTGTTACCATCCCAGTCTTTGTAGAATCTATCTGTCACATGAGGTTTGTAACCATGAAGTTTTTCAATATAGGTGGTCACCTTCCCTTTCTCGAGCTAGTGCCAAACTTCCTTCTTCTTTTTCCAGTTGTTACACTTCTTGGGTTCCAACTTCTTCGCTTCCCCTCCCATATTCACAAAAAGAACAAAGCTCTGCAGAATGAGAATAAGAAAGCCGAGAGAAATACTCCAAGTAAGGTTCATCGTATTGCCTCTTGAAAAGCCAAAATACACCCACAATCCGTGCGAAGACCTGACAAACATGCAAGCACGGAAACCGTTCCATTTAAAGCAATAAATGGAAGTAGTGATGATTTGATAAGTGGAGGCTGCGAGCATAGCAAATGTAGATTTTCCCTTCTCGAGATATGTTTCTTTCATAATTACACTTTGCTTTTAAGTCGTCATCCATGCTTAGCTGGTCAGTCCACGTGACTATTTCATTACTTTGAACTGCCAGGTTGGCCATCCAATCGGCCAACATGTTCGTCTCACGATAGTTATGAGAAATAAACACTTTTTGAAAAAAATTGAGGTCTTCTTTGCTTTCCAAAAGAAGGTTAGATATATTCTAGGTAGGGTCATTTTTTTCATTAAGGATATTAACAATATTTTTGGAATCCCCTTCCCGCCAGAGGTTCCTGCAACTAGTATCCTTAGCCAGCTTGATCATATAATGAGCTCCAGCCATCTCAACTTTATGACTAGAAGTGATTCTAAGAGGAATAGCCTGAGCCCTGATGATATTGCAATTACAGTCCCTAATGACACCCACACAACCAGCCTTGCCTGGGTTCCCTTTGGAAGCACCATTGAAATTAGCCTTTATCAAGATTTGGGAGGAGATAACCAGATGGCATTCTCCCTCAAATTATCCTTTTTGACTTTACTATTATGACTAGGATGCTCCAAGTTGAGATTGGAAGAGGGGCCCAAATGCGATATAAAATTCTCCTTTATGTTTCTGATAATTCTTTTTCCAATGACCCAGGGAGGGTGCTGGTATTTCTGAAGATTCTGTCATTCCTTTCTTTCCACAAGCCCCAGCCGATGTGGGGGAAGGAAAACCGCCAGAGGAGGCAAACTTGTTCTCCTTTGAAGGGGCTACTCCAGCTTAAATAACTGTCAGAAAGATTCTCCTGAAAAGTCCATTGTATTTCCTAGTAATTGTTGATCAATATTATTCATTATTTTGTGATTAGTTTTGTATGCAAGAGATAGAGGGAGTGTTGTTTATTATTGATACTGTATGTAGCATTCTTCATGTGCATAGTTCTTCCAGTTGCGTATTCATGTTTATTGTAAGGAGAGTATTGGTTATTATTGTTAGAGTGTGCAGACTCTTGAGGTTGTGAGCCTTGTTTTTGGACTCTGTTATTATTCAATAAAGAACTACTTTTTGGACTGGCTGGGTTTTTCACCCTCAAGTGGAGGGTTTTCCCAGGGCAAATACTTGTGTCTATCTGTTCATTGTGTTTTAAGATATCTGTTCTTTAATTTATGCTATTTTGGTTCTAATTTAACATTTCATTCTAGTTAGGTCAGCCTAATCAGGGGCCTATGTGTTCCCTACATCTAATTATGGTTATTTAAATATGGAATAAATTTCAAATAATCATTCTGGAATTCTCGTCTTGAATTGTTGTATTTACAGGTCAACCACTCAAAGTGGTGTTGTGACCTTTTCACACATTGCCCCATTGCAGATGGGGACCCCCTACTTAACTGGTTTGCTTAGCCCTTTTGGTTTTGTTTTCTAGGTAGTTGTGGTGTTAGTCTTCTAAGCCTCCTTGTGTGCCAAGTGAAAAGTGACGAATCTGGCTAAGTATAGAATGGAGAGTATTTCCCCTGCCTTTTAAGGTTTCGGTTTTGAAGCGTTTCATC
Source organism: Chamaecyparis obtusa (assembly GCA_027943335.1). Taxonomy (NCBI): domain Eukaryota; kingdom Viridiplantae; phylum Streptophyta; class Pinopsida; order Cupressales; family Cupressaceae; genus Chamaecyparis; species Chamaecyparis obtusa. The sequence continues at coordinate 1,210,692 of BSBK01004543.1, read as the reverse complement.
CCTGAAGAGCATCTCAAAAAGGGAAGGAGATAAAATTTCAGTAAGTTTGAGAAAATCCATCAATAATGGCTAAAGTAGAAAATCTGTGAAAATGACTAAGTATGCATCGTGGTTGCATGAAGGAATCGCAAAATCATGATGGTCAAGGAAAGTTTGAAATTTGAAAAATCCAGCACAATGCCTCTTTAACACCCAAAAGTATAATTTTTTTTTAAAGGCAGGAAACTCCAAAGTAGTGAGGAAATCCTTCCCAAAGTCTGATTTGTGCCCAAATTCAAAAGATCCTTATTCATATCATGTTTGCATTCGTGAATGCTAAAACCAAAGACTTTAGAATTAATATCAAGTATTTGGAACGTCCACCATGGCAGTTGGAAGCACTGGTTTTGTACATTTTACATCCAAAATCTGAGATACAAAGAATTTTTTAGAAATAAGAGATATACCTCCAAGTGCAAATAGAATGCTGGAGTTCTTGAAGCACATGGAAGTTTCTCCCTCTCCATCATATGCGACCATGAATGACAATGCAAATGTCGAGGAGATGCACCCCAAATGAGAGATTCCTGCTTTAAACCTCATTTGTAATTGAAGTCTAGGATTTTATGAGCTTCTATGCACAAGATTCTTTTCAAATCCAATCCAAGGTTGAAATGTGCTCTCAGTAGAAGCCATACACAACAAAATAAAGGTTTGGAATAGGAAAATCCATGCCCGTAGCTTCACGACCCTGTGTGGGAAACTTTGCAATCAATCTTCAAGGAATTTGTCCAAAATGAAAATCCTTTGCATAAACAAAGTGCGCCTAGTAGTAACACAAAGTCATGGTGTAATGCCCCGCCAGGGAACCCAAGAGATATTAACCTATAACATGTTACTAAGTTTATAGAATAATTTTTTTCTTAAAAGTTTACAAACAATAATGAATAAATAATTTTTTTCTTAAGAGTTTACAAACAATAATGAATAAACAAGCGGAACTAAAGCATAAAGTCCATAAGTACACAAATATAATCTCAATTTCAGATTACAAATCTCAAGGGTTCCTTGACGTAGAAACTACATAATTACAATTAAATCTATTAATTACAATAATCATCTAAATCCTCTACATAATACATCATAAATACATCTAAATAATGAAGTATACATAATCTTCCACATTCACTGCACAAGTAACAGGGTATGTAATTACAATTAAATACAAAGGACAAATAAAGAAAGAATAAGAATAAGTCTCCAAGAAGATAGGATAAGAAGCAACTGCAACAAGGATCATCCAACACTGGTACAGGAATGTCAGAGTCTCAAATGGTAAAAGAATCACTACCTCGCGACCTCGTGGAAACTTGTGGTTCCACTCCCACCGTGCTGAGGAGATAACATCAGACCACACTCGGATAACAATACCAAGATCAATCAAGTAAAACTAAGCAAGGGTCCTAGAAGCTCCTATCTCAAGGGTACATCTCAATAAACTCAAAGGTACACATACTAAATCCAGAGGCAACCAACACATGTAGGAAACCTAAGATGAAATTAGGGAAGTGTCATCACATATGTCAACCCCTTGGAACGATCTCACTGGACTCCGACTCTCAAGTATGATCACATGCAAAACCTGAAATCCTCTCATGTAGAAAGGGATAACCGATCATGCCAGAACTCACCGCCACTACTCGACGGGCAAGCATCTTCTCCTGCTCCCATCCTTAGCATGGGCGAGGAATCCATTATTTTATCAATTCATTTTAAAACCCCATTTAATTTATATTATCACTTGTTTAAGTAACCTACTAAGGATATCCAGGTAGCCACTTCTGGGCTTTGGCGCCTCCAAAGCAAGCCACTTCCCCTTTAACACCTAGATAACCTACCCTAGGTTCATAATCTCAAAACCATAACTCAAGGTCATCATAAATCATAACATCCAAATCTGGTTCCAAAGAATAACATGAACACACAACAATTTCCATCATAATAAAAATCAATTTCCATAAGGTTGCGTCATAACACAAAGATCAATTGCCACATAAGTATGCAAGGCAAACAAAATAAAACACATTAACCCTAACCCCTTCTCTGATAACAGTCCTAACATGATGACATAAAAGATTCCCTCCTACCCCAGAACGCAGAAGGAAAAATAAAACATGCAAAAGAATTTAATTAATCAACTAATTTGTAAAATTCCATTAAAAAAATTAATCTATTAAATAATCAGTAACATACTATAATTACAATTATCGAATTAAATTTTAACACCCAGTAAATCAATTTATAACATTATTAAAGTAAATTGATTTCAGGTTTAAAATTACTAAAGACAATATAATTTCATCATAAATCTAATAAAATAATCAACTTAATCACCCAATTCTATTTAATTAAAAACATAAATAATCATCAATATTATTATTAAATAATCGTTAATATTATTATTAAATAATAATAATACCACTATTTATTATTACTATTTTAATCAATAACATTTAATGCTGACTAATATAAAACAAAATTTAATATTTAAATAAATATTCAAAAACTTATATATATATATATATTATTAAAAAAATGCCATAAAAAAAGGGTTGGGCCCCTTGGCTGCCGTACGGCAGCGGTTGCCTTATGGCAGCTAGTACTGCCACGACAATCTAGTCTGCCGTGGGCATTCTAGCTGCCCGGGGGGGGAGGTTAGGGGGGAGAAACCCCCGCCTCCCTCCAATTTTTTTTTATTTTTATTATTATTATTATTTTTAAAAATTTAATAATTTTTACTTTTTTTAAACAAAATATTTAATATTTTTTTTTTACAAAGAAGTATATATATATTATTTTTAAATAGAAATATATATATATATATGTGTGTGTGTGTGTGTGTTTATTTTTATTTTTATTTTTAAAAATAATTAAGAATATCAAAGACTGTTTTCTTTTATCATCATTAAGAACATATATACATTTTTTTTTACACAAACACACGATTGATTAATTGAGAACCTGATTCCATTATTAAATTTAATTTGGGTTTTCAAAATCAATTGATGATTTTGATTTCTAGTGTTTTGTTTAATAATTCCATCAAACCCTTGTCACATCTAAATTTCATATTTTCCTAAAGCAATATTCTGTAGGGTTTTCAACCTAGGGTTTACTAGAACACAATTTCTCTTTTTTTTTTCTCACAAATTTTAACGGGGAATTCACATACGGACAATATTCTGTATAATATTTTAATAATTCTATCAATTCAAACCCTAAGGTTTTTCTACCATGAATCTTTCAAACCCTAATTGAATTTAAAACAAAATTTAATTATGGAATTCATTCAAGCACCAAATTTCGTAAGAGGAATTCTAGAAATTTCAACATGAAATTAAAATCACAAAATAGCCATAACACCCAGAACTAACAAGCACGAAGAAACCAATCTTTCTGAAATACCAGAATTAACACTATGAGGGTTTTTAAACCCTACCTCAAAACACCAATTGAAGAAATATGACGAAGACCAGAAACGTAGAAAAATCCAAGCTTTCACAAGAAGAATCATTCAATTCAATTCCTTCCCCCAAATCTGCAAATCTACGTGTTGAAAATAATGGCCAAACCTTTCCAATATAGGAATTCAAACTTAACCATGCAATTTTGGAACTCAACTCAATTCCATAGCTTTGTTTTCATCAATTCCATAATTCACTCAATTCTAATTTGTAACTCAAGTATTTTGCATTCCTTGTTTTTGTCAATTCACTTAACTCTCAAATAATTTTTTCTTTTATTTATTTTTTCTAATTGATTTGTGCACTAAATTGAATTAAATTAAATTAATATTATTTAGTCTAATATTATTTTCCGGCATGATAATTTATTTTCAATTAATAAATTATCATCTATTTGAAATTTGAATTTGATAATTAATTAAATCTTTAAGGGAGTGTATTTAATTAATCTTCATTAATTAAATACTTTTATTTCCACAAATAGGCTTTTAATTAAATCTTTAAATTTAATAAGTGTATTCAATTAATGTCTATTAATTAAATACTTTCACATTAAAATAACTATATATAGTAAGATCTAATTTATTTAAACCACATAATTAATTTAAATAAATTATTTAATCATAACAAACATATCAGCCAACCAGAGACCAACTGAAACCATTAAAACCATAACCATGCTCAAGGGAAAGGCTATGAACTCATGCCACCTGACGAATTTGGGAAGGGTAAAATATCAGAAACTTGTACACTATTTTAGGACAATAAAATGGCTTAGGTTGGGATTTGGATCTGAACATTATCTCACTTCTCTTACAATTGAGACTTGCGATAGGGCATGCTCATCTTGACAATTTAGAGAAGTCGATGCCCGGTACTGTTGATGTGAGTTTTGTACCACTACATAACATATAGCAATCGAATGACTTGATACAGCGTACCAAACACTCAACCCTCTCTTGAAAAGTATATAAGATACTCCAAGGTTCCTTACACTTGTGGATACTAACTCAGTTATATAAATGTGATTTGCTGGTAATCACTTCGGCGGGCTTACGTTGTTCTTTTGAGGATGTCAAATTCTTGCTATGATGAGATTTAGCTTTGCAATGTATACTCAATGTCTTTCTTCTTTTATGTCACTTCGAACTTTGTTTCTCCAACTTCTCACTACTAAACCACTTCTTGCTTTGCTACTACTCCTAAGGAATGGAAAGATTGGCAAATGGACAAGGATCAACCTAATGAAAGTTTGCTAGCGGCTCTACCTCCATAGATGCAATGATTCAAGGGGAATGAGACTAGATTACCACACAAGGCTCCTCAACAAGCCGCTAAGGTGCTAGTGGCCTAGTATATAGATCCCTATCAAACATTCACCAATATCACCATACAACTAGCCATCTACTTTTATCCTTACTTTAACAACTTTGAAATGAAATCCTACTTTAATTTGAGAGATAAGAAGAACCATGCAAATATACCAAAATGATCATGTATATCCACCATGCAAGTCACAACAATGAATAGAGAACAATTTTGATAGTATTTTGGCAACAATTTCTCCAACATAACTCCCTTTACAAATGAGTACAAATGGCCTTATATAGAGGCTCAAAATTACAACGAGTGGCCAAGATTAAGAGGCAAAATCAAGGGCCAAGATTAAACCCTACAAACCCTAATTAGGGTTACCATCTTTCAACCAATTACATGAGGGCACCAACTTTGTGGGCCAATGAGAAAATTACAATAATCTGTCAACCAATGAGAACATAGGACACTTGGCATGATTTGATTGCATGCACATGAAATTGCCACCTCATCAACCTTGTCTTATAAAGTTCATTAATCCTTGAGATGAGATGAAGCCTTGGATGCTTGAGCTTGTCCTTAGAAATTTTCTCACCACCACTTGAACTTGCTTATACTTGATGTCTTGACCTTAAAAGATTAAGGTCTCCATGCACTTGGGGTAATCTTGCCTTGACCTTGGTGGCTTGCCTGGATGTGAACCTTGTGCAATTTAAGAGCCTTGCTCTTAGCCACCGCCTTGAAATCAAACTTGACCTCCCTCAACCTTTCAATCACTTTCCTCCTTACTTCAATACTTTGCCATTTTTAACCTTCCTATTTGGATTTGATCTGCATGCATGCATCTTTGTTTCAATAACCTTGGGTTTTGGGGCACTTGCCCTCACCATATCTCCTTGATTGTTCCACAATCCACCCATCATTGAATTCATCAACTGCTTTCATCAATGCCTTCCTCCTTGGTTAACCCTTGACTGCCTCCAACTGTTCGAACTGCCACAACCTTGCCCTTTTGGCATAAGTACTTGCCTCAACCATAGTGGTGCAATGCATCTCCCCAAGATTAGATTTGGTTCGACTGGCAAAGCATCACTAGTAGTCTTGCCCCCGAATTGAAGAAGTAGGACCCCATGTAGATTTGCCCCCGATTTTGCACTATCTAAGTTGCAACTCTAAATTCATGCTAGTGATCCTAATCCAATCAATTTTCCTTAACCATTCTCAATCTCTTCAATAAAATAAAACAACCAAGGATCAAACTGTGTACCTTTAGCATAGCTTGGGATTTGATTGAGAAGCACGATGAAGGCGCTGCACTCCGATTTGCAATCTGACTTTGTGAGCCTTGATGACTTGATGTAACCAATTCTGTCGTATCATGTCTGCTGCTGGGGTAGATTAAACACTTCCTTGCACAAAACCATATTGATTGATCTTCTTTGCCACAGGTGACTGGCTGTCCCTCAACCTCTCTCTTAATTGAATCATATCAAAGGTACCAATGTTGGTGTCTCCAACGTATTTCAATTTTGAGCGGAAGTTGGAATTGGGTATCATGACTTCCTTGTCTCCTATTTCAGCATTAATTCCTTTGGGTCGCTTGCTTGCATTAACATCAGCCATCCTAAACACTTATCACTCCCCGCCTTTTCTACAATGCTGGTGAAACTACACTTATCACTCCAATCTTCGCCTAGGGGTGGAATACTACACTTATCACTCCCCGCCGATACCTTAAGATGGACTACACTTATCACTCCAATCTTCTCCCTAAAATGATGAAATGCAAAGATGCAAACTACACTTATCACTCCCCGCCTTTGCCTTAAGATGGACTACACTTATCACTCCAATCTTCGCCTAGGGGTGGAATACTACACTTATCACTCCCCGCCGTTACCTTAAGATGGGCTACACTTATCACTCCAAATCTTCGCCTAAGATGAAATGCAATGATGAAATGCAAGCGAGAACTTGAGGGAAAAAAGCCAATCAAGACAATCGAGTAATCTACTTAATATCCAAATACCTAACTCTACTCTTGAAATTAGTTTTCAACACCTAAACTAGCACCAATGAAATGAAAGCAATTAAAGAGAGAGGAAAAGATAGGCCACTCACCAACAAGGGCTAGGAATCCTTTGTCTATGCAATTAGCTGGGCTTGATCTTCAAAATCTTCTATCTCCACAAGAAAATCTCCCCTTCTCCAATTCACTCTCAAAATCTGATTGCTATGAATCTTCTATCAATAAATTCTTCTATTACAAATCTGATTTGCCTCAACTCAAGCTTCTTCTCTTCATCAAACTCTCCAATTTTTGAATTTGCTTTTCGGACTGCTTTTTCGGACTGCTTTTTCGGATTGCTTTTTCGCTCTGCTTTTTTGGACTGCTTTTGCTGCCAAGAGAAAAAGAGAGAAGTGAATGAGATGGTGAAATGAAGTGGGAGAGAGCTCCCCTTATATACCAAATTTTGCCTCCAAAAAAGCAAGGCCGACCTTGTAGGAGGAGGGAAAAACAAAAAATTAAAATTACCAAATTAAACATGAAATAAATTGCCCAGCCCTAGGGGATTTTATTTTAATTTAAAATTGGGTCAACCTAGTGCAAAATTATCGGTTTAAATTAGCCAAATCCGAAATTATCATAGGCCCTAAAATTGAAATTTTGAAAAAAGGTCATTTAGGCCTCCAATATAGCTTTAAACCCTCCCCATTGTGGACCCAATAACTTGCCTTGAATTTCACACCTCTTAGGCCTTAAAATACATTGAATTTAACACACAAAGGGGCCCAATTTAAATTTCTAAATTACAAACACTTAGCCCAAAAAAATATGATTTTAATGCATTTAATCATGACAACCAAAATTAATTTTTTATTATTTTGCAACCCAAAAATCATTTTGCAATTTAATTTCCATTTGGCAATTTTATCCCCTTTTTTATTTTTGCAATTTATTATCTCTAATTGGCAACTTTAAATTTATTCTTTAATTTCCATTTTTCTCCACCAAAAAAATTTACAAGATTTTCCCAAAAATATCCAATTTCACAATTAATTTTTGAAAATCTCAAGTTATTCAATTTCATCAATTTTCAAAATTTAATCAAATCCAAAATTTGCAATTTTATCCCGCCAGATATTAAAATAAAATTTTCTAACAATCGAAATAAAATATTCCTATTGAATTTCGTTTGGCCTAAAGACAAAATCAACTGTTTAGGAAAATCAATGTTTCACACAAGGTGAAAACAAGCTATACCCTCCCAAGCACTTCAAAAATATCCCAGGTGTAAAATTTTCATTTCAAAACCTCTGGATCGCCCAAAAATTCGCTAAGGCACCCAAATACCTGGATCTAGAAAAAAAAGTTAAGGCTTGCTCAAAAAAAAATGGGGGTCCCCAAATTCTTTGGGGGCGATGGTGTGAAAACCTCACAACATCTAGCATCAACCCAAAGAAATGTTCCTGAACATTTCAAGAATAAAGTAACTTAGAACAAAAATCTTAGGATGACCTATCCGAAAATCCACTTAAGGACAAGCACTCAACAAGGGAAAGAACTTTCAAGTTGAACCTAAGCACCCTGACCATAAGCTACTCACGTGTGTGCAAATGATTCATTCCCCGCTCAACAAGAACTTGATAATCTCTTAGATCCACTAAACTTAGTTATTATAATATCCTTACTTCAAAAGCATCCTGGATAGAGCCCCGCTGCCAGTCAGGCGTCCATAGCCCCAACGGAGTTATCGCTGTGGCACCATAATCACTGTTCTACCTTTAGTGATTATTTTTATAGCACCGGTAGAGATGATTGCACGCCCTCATAGCCAATTTTCATATTTTATTCTCATTTTGATACTGCTTTTCATTTTTTCACTTCTCATTTTTTTATTTTCTCTTTTTTCTCATGACAATTCTTTCTTTTTTTCAACCAATCTTTTGTTTGGCCTGCAAGCAATGAAGCCCGCGGAGGGTTTGGAAGACCATAGTGGCGCTGAAGCAGGTGTATGATTTTCACTAAGTCCATTTTCACTTCGAAACACCAAGAACTCGGAGCAATTAATTGTGAGTAAAATGTTGTAACCATGTCAAAGGTAACTCAAGAACCACCATCGAGCCTTACCCGAATTTAGTACAAGTCCTACCATAGACCAACGACTAAGCACATCCTAAAAATCTCTGATCCTTGTCAAATGTATTCAAGAAATGAACAAGACGGACTCTAGGTTCTGACATCAAAAGTGTAAAAATCTACACACCTCGCCCACGAGTGATAACATGGACCCCCTTTGCACTGCAAAGCTCCAAAACCAAAACTGCTCTCAGAACTAAGGGAAACTAAAAGATCCCAAGTCAAGTGACTTGGTGCAAACTAACCACTGAGCTCCCTCAAAACACCTAAGCTAAACAACTGAAAGGAAATCTACTCTAACCAACTATTCTAACCAACTGAAAGGGAAACTACTCTAACCCTTGGGCCAAGTGGTCCAAGACAAACTCTACTCTAAGAACAGAAAGCAAACTAAACTACTCTCCTGAACCAAATGATCCAAGACAAACCCTACTCTAACTATGTACAAGACTCTAAAGGGGCAACACTGACTAGACTGATATACACACTGGATCTAACATGGTTTCTCAAAATGTTCAAAAGTAACAAGGCATGGGTGATAGTTCTCAATCTCGCAAACTCATCCTTATACTCTGAAAAAAAATTTGTCACCTCAAACTCAAACTCAAGAAAATTATCATGCAAGATCAACAATTGAGGCAACTCATAGGGTCCATGATCAATCCAAATACAAGTTGTTTTTCCAAAATTTTCATAATCAAAATAAAAACATTTGTACCTTTCATCCTTAAGAGCAGGGAAAGAAACAACCTGGTATGATTTATGTGGTAACTCTTGTTCAAACCTCAATTGATCATCCACAGCTTCAGGAGGTCGCAACTGGTGATGAATCTTCCCTCTAACATCTACATCGAACTCATTGGTAGTCAAGGCAGGATCAATCGTGAAATCAAGACCTTGGAAAATTGCCTTTGGGGGCTTGTCTTTGTGAAACATGAACCATGCATCCTTGTGAATCTCCTCAAGTGTATCCTCAAAAATCAAGGATTCCTTGATATTCTCCCCATCAAACACCTCTCCAAGTTGCTCGAACACAGTATCCAACTTTAGCATCAACCCAAATTGCTCTTTGTTTTCCTTCTCCATGGGAGCAGCTTGATCACCACTTAACAATCCTCGCATATCCCCACCATTAGGATCTTCATCATCTAGCGTGTAATTTCCATTTGAACTCTCTTTAGGAACATCTTGCAATTCTTTATATAGACTCTCACCAAACATAGCACCTTCAAGACTGATAGGAGAACCATCATACAACTTTGTGAGTTGCCCATCAACTTCCATTTCAAGTGGTAAAATTTCTGGAGGTCGAAGTTGATGGTGAATCATGCCACTTGCAACAACTTCATCACCTTGAAAGGTTATGGGCAATGACTCCTTTTGTATTTCTTTCGTAAGATTCTTAAGCATCCCCCCAAATAATATGGTGGTAATGATGTCCTGGAATGCTTTATCAAACTTTTCCTCATATCTTGATTCACTTGTAGTAACTTGCAATTCCTTGTTCAACTTGTCCACTTGATTGCTTCTTTCATGAAGGGTGCTAGAGACTTCTTCCAACTCATCCTCAAGAATTCGATGTTCTAGCATGAGGGAAAGTTCACCAAGGATCACCTCTTCAAATTTGCCATGATCTTCTTCTAACTCCTCAAAGTGTGAATCTTTGTCTGATATACTTCCTCTTCTTTGGATGAATTCAATTGCTTCCTTAATTTTCTTGTCGACTTCTTCCTCCTGAGGAGTAAAGTGTGAAGGCTCCTCCACTTGGTTATCTTGAACATTAGAATCAACCATATCATCTTGATGCATCTCACCCTCTTCATTCTTTGGTGTCCAACTTAAAAGCTGAAAGAAATCCTTACCACCTCCCTCTGATATTTCCTCATACCAACCCAATTGAAACTTGACCAAGTCAATAGTGTCTTGACAAGATGGGCAAGTAGATTCTGAATGTGAGAGACTATGTACACTGCACCAAGAACTTCTTCCATATATGTTTTTCGGTTCCCTATTGATATCTTCTTTGAAATCAAGAAAATCTTCCTCTGAATTGACAAGGACCACAGGCTCATGTATTTGTGAAAAAGAAAATTTTCCTCTTAATGCCAAGTCCACTCTCAAGAGAAACACCAAACAATTCATTTCCTCATGATCTGTGGTACCATGTATCCTACACTTTCCTGATGCTGCAAGTTGAGACAAATCCCATGGAGGTAACCTCTTGTTCAAATCAAACCAAATGGGAAGAACATCCACCTGTCTGTCCATTGAGAAACCTTTCTTTTTTGATTTTTTTATTTTTGAACTTTTGGAGAGATCTCTTACATCTCAAATATAACATGAAAGCTCATTGTTGTTGATAATCCATGAATGAACACCTATTGCTCTTCTTCTTTGCCAACAATGCTCTGAATTTCCAAGAATGAACTCTGTTCATTGCCCTCCTTCTAGCGCCAAATAATGTTGATGTGAGTTTTGTACCACTACATAACATATAGCAATCGAATGACTTGATACAGCGTACCAAACACTCAACCCTCTCTTGAAAAGTATATAAGATACTCCAAGGTTCCTTACACCTGTGGATACTAACTCAGTTATATAAATGTGATTTGCTGGTAATCACTTCGGCGGGCTTACGTTGTTCTTTTGAGGATGTCAAATTCTTGCTATGATGAGATTTAGCTTTGCAATGTATACTCAATGTCTTTCTTCTTTTATGTCACTTCGAACTTTGTTTCTCCAACTTCTCACTACTAAACCACTTCTTGCTTTGCTACTACTCCTAAGGAATGAAAAGATTGGCAAATGGACAGGGATCAACCTAATGAAAGTTTGCCAACGGCTCTACCTCCATAATGCAATGATTCAAGGGGAATGAGACTAGATTACCACACAAGGCTCCTCAACAAGCCGCTAAGGTGCTAGTGGCCTAGTATATAGATCCCTATCAAACATTCACCAATATCACCATACAACTAGCCATCTACTTTTATCCTTACTTTAACAACTTTGAAATGAAATCGTACTTTAATTTGAGAGATGAGAAGAACCATGCAAATACACCAAAATGATCATGTATATCCACCATGCAAGTCACAACAATGAATAGAGAACAATTTTGATAGTATTTTGGCAACAATTTCTCCAACATAACTCCCTTTACAAATGAGTACAAATGGCCTTATATAGAGGCTCAAAATTACAACGAGTGGCCAAGATTAAGAGGCAAAATCAAGGGCCAAGATTAAACCCTACAAACCCTAATTAGGGTTACCATCTTTCAACCAATTATATGAGGGCACCAACTTTGTGGGCCAATGAGAAAATTACAATAATCTGTCAACCAATGAGAACATAGGACACTTGGCATGATTTGATTGCATGCACATGAAATTGCCACCTCATCAACCTTGTTTTATAAAGTTCATTAATCTTTGAGATGAGATGAAGCCTTGGATGCTTGAGCTTGTCCTTGGAAATTTTCTCACCACCACTTGAACTTGCTTGTACTTGATGTCTTGACCTTAAAAGATTAAGGTCTCCATGCACTTGGGGTAATCTTGCCTTGACCTTGGTGGCTTGCCTGGATGTGAACCTTGTGCAATTTAAGAGCCTTGCTCTTAGCCACCGCCTTGAAATCAAACTTGACCTCCCTCAACCTTTCAATCACTTTCCTCCTTACTTCAATACTTTGCCATTTTTAACCTTCCTATTTGGATTTGATCTGCATGCATGCATCTTTGTTTCAATAACCTTGGGTTTTGGGGCACTTGCCCTCACCATATCTCCTTGATTGTTCCACAATCCACTCATCACTGAATTCATCAACTGCTTTCATCAATGCCTTCCTCCTTGGTTAACCCTTGACTGCCTCCAACTGTTCGAACTGCCACAACCTTGCCCTTTTGGCATAAGTACTTGCCTTAACCATAGTGGTGCAATGCATCTCCCCAAGATTAGATTTGGTTCGACTGGCAAAGCATCACTAGTAGTCTTGCACCCGAATTGAAGAAGTAGGACCCCATGTAGATTTGCCCCTGATTTTGCACTATCTAAGTTGCAACTCTAAATTCATGCTAGTGATCCTAATCCAATCAATTTTCCTTAACCATTCTCAATCTCTTCAATAAAATAAAACAACCAAGGATCAAACTGTGTACCTTTAGCATAGCTTGGGATTTGATTGAGAAGCACGATGAAGGCGCTGCACTCCGATTTGCAATCTGACTTTGTGAGCCTTGATGACTTGATGTAACCAATTCTGTCGTATCATGTCTGCTGCTGGGGTAGATTAAACACTTCCTTGCACAAAACCATATTGATTGATCTTCTTTGCCACAGGTGACTGGCTGTCCCTCAACCTCTCTCTTAATTGAATCATATCAAAGGTACCAATGTTGGTGTCTCCAACGTATTTCAATTTTGAGCGGAAGTTGGAATTGGGTATCATGACTTCCTTGTCTCCTATTTCAGCATTAATTCTTTTGGGTCGCTTGCTTGCATTAACATCAGCCATCCTAAACACTTATCACTCCCCGCCTTTTCTACAATGCTGGTGAAACTACACTTATCACTCCAATCTTCGCCTAGGGGTGGAATACTACACTTATCACTCCCCGCCGATACCTTAAGATGGACTACACTTATCACTCCAATCTTCTCCCTAAAATGATGAAATGCAAAGATGCAAACTACACTTATCACTCCCCGCCTTTGCCTTAAGATGGACTACACTTATCACTCCAATCTTCGCCTAGGGGTGGAATACTACACTTATCACTCCCCGCCGTTACCTTAAGATGGGCTACACTTATCACTCCAAATCTTCGCCTAAGATGAAATGCAATGATGAAATGCAAGCGAGAACTTGAGGGAAAAAAGCCAATCAAGACAATCGAGTAATCTACTTAATATCCAAATACCTAACTCTACTCTTGAAATTAGTTTTCAACACCTAAACTAGCACCAATGAAATGAAAGCAATTAAAGAGAGAGGAAAAGATAGGCCACTCACCAACAAGGGCTAGGAATCCTTTGTCTATGCAATTAGCTGGGCTTGATCTTCAAAATCTTCTATCTCCACAAGAAAATCTCCCCTTCTCCAATTCACTCTCAAAATCTGATTGCTATGAATCTTCTATCAATAAATTCTTCTATTACAAATCTGATTTGCCTCAACTCAAGCTTCTTCTCTTCATCAAACTCTCCAATTTTTGAATTTGCTTTTCGGACTGCTTTTTCGGACTGCTTTTTCGGATTGCTTTTTCGCTCTGCTTTTTTGGACTGCTTTTGCTGCCAAGAGAAAAAGAGAGAAGTGAATGAGATGGTGAAATGAAGTGGGAGAGAGCTCCCCTTATATACCAAATTTTGCCTCCAAAAAAGCAAGGCCGACCTTGTAGGAGGAGGGAAAAACAAAAAATTAAAATTACCAAATTAAACATGAAATAAATTGCCCAGCCCTAGGGGATTTTATTTTAATTTAAAATTGGGTCAACCTAGTGCAAAATTATCGGTTTAAATTAGCCAAATCCGAAATTATCATAGGCCCTAAAATTGAAATTTTGAAAAAAGGTCATTTAGGCCTCCAATATAGCTTTAAACCCTCCCCATTGTGGACCCAATAACTTGCTTTGAATTTCACACCTCTTAGGCCTTAAAATACATTGAATTTAACACACAAAGGGGCCCAATTTAAATTTCTAAATTACAAACACTTAGCCCAAAAAAATATGATTTTAATGCATTTAATCATGACAACCAAAATTAATTTTTTATTATTTTGCAACCCAAAAATCATTTTGCAATTTAATTTCCATTTGGCAATTTTATCCCCTTTTTTATTTTTGCAATTTATTATCTCTAATTGGCAACTTTAAATTTATTCTTTAATTTCCATTTTTCTCCACCAAAAAAATTTACAAGATTTTCCCAAAAATATCCAATTTCACAATTAATTTTTGAAAATCTCAAGTTATTCAATTTCATCAATTTTCAAAATTTAATCAAATCCAAAATTTGCAATTTTATCCCGCCAGATATTAAAATAAAATTTTTTAACAATCAAAATAAAATATTCCTATTGAATTTCGTTTGGCCTAAAGACAAAATCCACTGTTTAGGAAAATCAATGTTTCACACAAGGTGAAAACAAGCTATACCCTCCCAAGCACTTCAAAAATATCCCAGGTGTAAAATTTTCATTTCAAAACCTCTGGATCGCCCAAAAATTCGCTAAGGCACCCAAATACCCGGATCTAGAAAAAAAAGTCAAGGCTTGCTCAAAAAAAAAATGGGGGTCCCCAAATTCTTTGGGGCGATGGTGTGAAAACCTCACAACAGGTACTTGGAAACCTACATAAAAGACAAACATGTATATATATATATAGATATATAAAAAAAAATAAAACAAACAATGGTAGGGATCAGGACATCGTGTGGATTTTGCAAGCAGGTAAATACGACTCCATCCCTCAACCATATCAAACACGTCAAATAGGAAAGTAAAAACATATATGATAGCCATACACATGCAAGTATGGGGTAAGTAAAATTATAACATAAACATCATTTAAACATATAAATAATCATCATCAAAGTAACTAACATCATCTAACTACAAATATATATAATATCCATAATTATCCAATCATCAAATCACTATGTAATGTCATACATCCAAAACCACATAATAAAATTGAAATAATCAACGCACACATAAAAGTGGCCTAAAAGAGTTTGGCAATATAAAATTGAAAAGTAAACTATGGGTGGGCACTACACATGGAATGATAGAGAAAACAATTTTAGATACTCCATTGAAGATAAATGACGTTGGAAAGCACTAGTCTACTTGCACCAAGGTCTTGAAATTCCACCCACAGGTGTATTGTTTCATGAGCACCATGCAAAAATGCCACAAAATGAGCATTTGCAAGGTCTCCTCATATGCGCTCAGAGCGCAAATCTCACATAACAAAGGAATCCTACTTGGAATACAAAATCCCTCTCCATCATGCATATGTGCCCACGAGCGCAATTTAAAGGATGCCAAGGAAAGCGTTTTGAAGTGTAGAATCCTCCACTATTTTCCTTATGCCATGGAATCCCGCTTTAAGATGAAAGTCCATGGGGAGGGCATATTTGTGCTCATCAATGCATATCACATGAACAAAGGAAATTTCTCGAAAGTTTGAAAATGTAGAACATGGGCTAATATGTGCTCTATAGCGCAAATGTACACGAGCTATGAAAAAATTATAAAATTTGAAATCCTTCACTAAGGTTAATATGCGTTGAGGAGAATGGGTTGTACATGGGCAAGGAACACATTATAAATGATGGAATTCCTAGATGTGCGCTTGAGATAATATGGCAAGGAGGTAAAGTTGAAGATAAATGAATTTTATTCAAATGATTGAAGTCCTCTATATCTAATACATGCGTTCAAGGTCATTGGAAAAGATGGTTACATGATAATATGGAAATTTGGCCAAGAATGGAGAATCAAAAGTTTTGATTACAAGAAACATTGAAATCCACGCCCATGAGGAAATTGGAATGAGGAGGTTGACAAAGGTTGTTTGAACGTGCAAACTTCTTATACCAAAAACATTGGAAATATTAGACTTGGGTTAAATATTATGAAATTCCATGCGAACCGAAAAGAAATTAAATGAAATGATTTAAAGTTTACAATGAGAAATATTGGAAATCTATTTAAGAAACCGCGATGAATTGGTTTAAAAGTTTGAAAATCCTTGACCATGTTTAAATCTGCAATAAGAAAATCGAATTGCAATAATGGATTTGAAATTCGTTAAATTGGTGGATATTGGAATTATTTGGGGAATTAATTAAATGTTGGAATTTTCTCACACATTTAATAAATGTCCGAATTTAATTAATAAAACCTTGGAAATGATTTAATTGCTAGAATATTAAAATTCCAACTTCTTCAAGTGCAGGGTCATGATGGTAGATGTATTGGTGAAGATAAAAGCTCAAAATGGCATATTTTAAAAACAATAGAAACTCGAAGACAAGTGTTTTTTTTTGCTAGAGAATCTCTCCTGGAATGGCAACATGGAAGAAAATTTAATACAGTTGCCTAAATTTAATTCATTGCCAATTTAGCAAGTCGGGGATTGAATTTCTATATAAGAGATGAATTCTCATTTCATTCTCACATCGAAGAATTGGAGAGCCAAGAGCAAGAGGTGAAGATTTTGAAGAATTCGAGAAGGTGGTTGAGTTTTCAAGAGAAAAGTTGAGCAAAGTTTGAAGAGGGGGAATTTTTTTGGAGAGAGAAAATCTCTTTCTAGAGAGGTGAGCTTGCGGAGCGTTTGAAGATTTAGAGGAAGAGGCTATGCGATTTGGAGAGAAGCAATTCTACAGTAAGTTTGAAAAGTTAGAGAAGGGGCATAAATTTCTGGAGAGAAATTTTCTTTCTAGAGAGAAGTTCTATAGTGAGTTTCTTTTTTTCTTCTTCGTCAAAATCAAAATTTGTTCCATGAATGAGGGAATTTAATCTGCTTATTATTCCTCGCATATTCTTATGTTTGTTACTTTGTTTTGCAAGGAGAATGGTAGAACCCAAAGGATCGAGTTTGTCTAGATCAACATTGATAAAAAACGAGCGGAGGGGATTTTATCCAGAGTCAAAGATCATGTCGAAGTGGAATGATGTAGGTGACACAAACTTGGGTGGCCTCAACATGAGTGAAATCAATTGAAGAATGTTCAGCTACAAGGACCATGCTCCCACATACTGAGCCAACTAGATAGTTAGGAGTGGGATTGTAGCAGTAGTTGGATTTCTTCCGGCCATCCAACATGCAAAGTTGATTGTGGAGTGTGTGAGGCATTATAATTCAGAAGATAGAATAATCAGAGGCCCAAATGACAAAATGCTAGCTGATCTCTCTCCTCCAATGATTTCAAAAGCCTTTGGAATCCCAACATATAAGTCAATCGTGCTGAAGTCGAAAGAACAAGCACTCAAGGTCTACACTTGCGGAATTGACCATTGTAAGGGACTGATCAACCGAAAATGGCTGCAGAAGATCAAGGCTCACCATTTTAAATTACCCAAGCAATTGGTCCGGTTGGACCTTCAACGAGAATATGGTGACGTGGTGATGATGTTAAGCAGGATATTTGGGATTCCATAGTATTATATGTTTGAGTCCTAGATGTGGTACTTCATTGAGTAGATGACAGAAGGGATCAATGCTATGGATTGGGCTAGAATGATTTGTGATAATCTAGACAAGCAACTCTAAAACTTGGAGCAATCAGGGGAGTTCTACATGAGCTCTTATGTTGTATACATGTTAGCCAGGAAGACAAGGTATGAAGGATTGAGGTGCAAAGGGCCAATAGGAAGTGGTCCAAGCCATGTGAAAGTGTATGAGTGTTATCCTAGTTGTAGTTCTATGCTAAAGATGACTTCATGAGGGTCAATGATGCCTTTGCCATGCACATCGTCAGAACTTTGCAGGGTGGTTTCCATACAAGCCTTTCGTTTGCAGCGATGAAGTTGGTAGAGAAATGCGGACCGTGGTTCATCCAATTCCCGACTTTCTCCTACATTAGGCTGCAAGGATTTTCTTCCAAACCATAGAGACTTTCGAGGTATCTAACTGATAAGATGGTGTTGTTAGAGGTCACTAGGCAGCTGACTGCATATGACAAGATCCAGAAAAAGAAGAAAAGGTTGGTACTCGAGTTCCCAATCGCCATAGGAGATGAGGTTGAAAAGTGTCCATGCAAAGAGGCAACTGAAAGGTCATTAGATGGACTACATTTTTTCCATCTAGCACGCTATCCAACAAGAACAAATTGTGATCCTTACAACCAAATCAGAGTGGTAGCTGGTGAAAAATACTAACACAAGTAGCATCTTGAGGATTTCTGGGCGAATGCTGCAGATGAGTGAAATTAGGAGGATGTTTTCCAAGTTGCCACTCAACATGATCAAGGCATGTAGGATCACATAGGTGCCATACCTAGTAGAAGTTACAAATGTGATCTAGGTTGATTATGAGAAAGAGAGAGAGAAGACCATCCATCCATATGATTGGTCCAGGAGGGAAATACTTGATCTGGATTCAATATCAAGGCCAGTCATAAAGTTTACAATATGGTGGGTTGAGCATCAAGTCGACATGTTGAGGGTGAGTAAAGACCGCTTGACTTATAACTTGATGGGGAATTCGGGGTTATAGAATGATAGACCTAGGCAGCCACATGAGTTAGAATAAAGAAGGAGAAATTCCATCAAGAAATGTTGAGCAGGGAAAAGGAAAGAGTATTGCCCGAGAAGTGCAACCAAGGAAGAGGTTTGACGAGCATAGTGAAAAACCTCCTCAAAAAAGGCAAATGCCAACAATAACACCAACATCCCCCAAGAAGACCTTAGCCTGCAGGAAATTGATCATTTTACAAGAGAAGAGGTTGGAACGAGTGGGAGAAGGATGTCACAAGGAGATCAAATAACTCAGCCAGTGCAAGATAGAGAAAGCATTAATGCTTGTCAAAAATCTGCCCAACAGAGGAATCAAAGGCAAGGAGATACAACTGAGGAAGGCCATGAGACCATATTAGATAAAGTAATGGTAGAGGCAGAAGTCCCCATTGTAGAGGTAGAAGTACCTACCGCAGAAGCAGAAGTTCACACTGTAGAAATAGAAGTCCCTATCACAAAGGCTGAAATTCCCATCGCAGAAGAGGAAATTAATGAGGGGATGATGCAAGGGCAGGAACAATTGTCAATTTATGATCGACACATTGCCATTCCAAGTTGGTTAAGGGAAAGGATGTAGAGAAGTCATGGGAAGGAAGTTGATCTTGCACTGAAGTTACAAGAAATCCTAAACCAAGTCAAAGGTTGGAGGAAAAAGGGAAGGCAAAGAAATTGTCAAAGATCATCAGGGAAGAATTAGGCTCAAGGATTCTGCAAATTGCAGTACCCATAGTGGATAAGGTCAAAGGACCAGATCACCCCTGAAGAGTACAATGTGACAACATTTGATTTGGGACAGGGCACCAAGGAGTATGTCATTGAAGAATTTGAGGACTCTGCCCATGCAATGAAGTAGAAGATGAGAAAGTTGAAAGAAAAATACCAAAAGGTGAAAAATGAGAACAAGGCTTTGTGCGGGTTTTTGAATAGTTTATCACATCTATTATGAGAAGAAAGACAAACATTCTTTCCTCCTACAATTCTTCTAGCAGAGTTAGTAGAGGGCATTGAAGAGATGAGGAGAGTCACCCAAGGTGCAAAGGTTTGGGTGGTAGACATTCAAAAGGAGGCATAAAAGTTTGTTGAAGATTTGGGGCAGATGAATGAAAGGGCATTAGCTATCCTCTCCAGGATATAATGCATAGATGAGTCATAGGAGGATGAGCATCTTTACCAAGATGAAATAATCTCACAACTACAAGCCTTGATGGAGATTCCTTGGCATATGTCGGTTGGTGGTGAAGTGGTAAGGGAAGGAGAGGCATATGATTTTGCCTGCTAGTACAGTGTAGTAGTTATGGAAAAAGAGATGTTTGAAAATTCCAGTGAGGAATTTGCTCGCTTGTGAAAAGTGATTGGAAACATTCAGAAGGGAATCTTCAACACAGTGATAGCTTTGTTTAAGCAGAGGATGACCAAGGATGACATGATTGCAGATAACTCGAAGGGCTAGTTGGAGGAGTTCTTTCAATCAAACTTCTCAAGGGATGACTTTGAGAACTTTTTCATATTCTCAAATGTCATGCACACCGCTCAAGATTCAAATCTAGAGTGTGAGAATAGTTTCAGTAGATGTGAAAGAGACATGACCATTCTAGAATTCAAATAAGTAGCGTTAAGTGTCATCATGGATGAATAGATAGTGCTATCCAGATTCCAAGCATTTAAGGAACATAATCAAGCATAGGCTATTCACCGCTCAAGATTCAAATCCAGAGTGCGAGAATAGTTTCAGTAGATGTGAAAGAGACATGACCATTCTGGAATTCAAATAAGAAGCAGCGTTAAGTGTCATCGTGGATGAATTGGAGATAGTGTTGTCCAGATTCCAAGCATTTAAGGAACATAATCAAGCATAGGCTATTTTGGGCAAAAGGGCATTAATGACTTAGTGGGGATCTTTCTACATTAATGAGTCATCTTTGACCACTTCTCCACTAAGTGAGTGGCTTCTTTCTAATTGGTCCATGTGTATCCACTCATTAATTGTAGTTTCTCTCTCTTTGCCCTAGCCCTAATTAGGGCTGAGGTCTCACAATTTGGGCCATCAATTTTGTTTCGATCCAAGCCATTCATTGTAATCTGAAACCTATATAAAGGCCTCACTACTCATTTCTAAAGGACAAAATTTGGAGATTGTTTCTTATGAGCTACCAAGATAATAAAGCTGTCATTGAAGTTTGGTGATTTTTTGATGTATTTTGGTGTTTGCATGTTCTCTTTGTTCCCTCACTTAGAATAGATTTATTCTCAAGTACTTAGATTAATGCGATTGATAATAGTGTTATGGTAGAATCATCTTGGTCATACCTGTTGTTCTTAGGTGATTCCTAAGCGCAATGTAAGGTTGGATCTGAGCCATTACGTGGATGCATTACTTCTATGGTGTTTATCGGGATATGAAAACTATTTGCACAACCCTTGAAGATTGCACCGACTTTGTGTACTTGTTAAATTTGGCGAAACAAAGTTTGGTGAATTTCATCATAGCAGTATTCATCTTTCAAGTTATAAGGATTAGAATAGAATTCCTAGACCCTACTCTCGTTTACTTCCTGCACATCACAAAAAACCCCCCAAAAGTACTTCACTTCTGTATCATCTGAAAGCTCTCATAGCCAGTATTGTTTGAAGTCAACTTGAGGAATATAATGTAAGTCCCCTCGTGATACCAGCATATCACATTAACCAATGAGCTTATCCAACCTAGAAGCAACCTTGGAAATTACTTGTGTGATCTTACTTGCAATCTTAGCATATGTGGAATTTTGTCAAGAGAGGATTAGATATTTCAATATTTTATTCTACTCTTAATGTGGTCATAAAACACCCATCAACAAGTGGCACAGCTATTTTAGTTTGATATGTCAGCATTTTTGCATTTTGGACATTCGTATCTATATTTCTTAAGCTCTATTTTGCTTTTAATTTGTGGATTGCTATTCACATTACTGTTCTCTTTGGATCTCTATTATTTCATTTGCATAATACAGAAATTATATAATCAAAGATACACAGTATGAGTCAACACACAAAAGCTACTATCATTTGAGATTATTTTTGTTATTCCCCTTTAAGATACCTTCTCACTTCTTTGAGGTTATTTGCTAGAACAAATATCAATTGTCTCTGCATTTAAGGGTTAAAACGTTTATGTTTCTTGTATCTCTTGACATCATCTTCTGCATTCATTCTCTCCCCTTATTTTGCACCAACTTCTAGAGAGTAAGGCACAGTGCCTATATCCTTTATTACTTAATATCAATATTCATCTATTTTTTTTTCGATTCTGATGAATATCTTTTATGGTTGCAGGGAACAATAGTTGATCGAATTGATTACAATATTCAGAATGTTGCAGCCTCAGTTGATAAGGCTGTTAAAGAATTAGAGAAGGTTGGGACAGATGTATATAATATTTTGCTAGCTAGATCTGTCAGAATTATATGCCCCTATTACACTCTTGTTTGGCGATCTTGTCTTTGTTTCCCATTTCAGTTAGTTATTGGATCATTATTTTGGACTTTGACAGAGCCATTCTTTGTCTTGGGCATGCAGGCAGAGAGAACCCAGAAGCAGGGAGGCATGGTTATGTGTGCTACAGCACTCGTATTCATGTGCCTTTTCATGCTTTTCGTGTTCATTATCAAAGAAATATTCTTTTGATATTCAAAGTAGAGTTTCCTGGTTCTCCACCAGTTATTACAGGCTGGTTTCTACTTGGTAATTTTTGACTGTAGGTATTGAGCATATGCAGGTTTCAAGTGTTGCATACATGTGTCAAGTCGATCACGCTGTATGTAGTTGGAAGAATTTTTATTGGTTTGTCTTATTGCCTCCTCCCATCTTCTTGATCTGTCAAACATGCAGTTCTAACATACAATTAGAATTGCTTGTTTCTACAAAATTGTATCTGGCTATGGCTTCTCTCAGAGATGGATTCATCTAGATGGTTCCCAGGTACTCTTGCATTCCTACGGTTATGTAATATCAACAGGCGAATGGTATGCTTTTGCAAGCTTTGTATAACTTTTTCCATCTCATGACAGAGATACCTATAACCAATAAAGAAAGGGCTTCAGCATTAATTATCTCAATTCTCAAATTCTGAGAAGTAACCATTTTTTCCCAGAATATTAATAAAGAAATCATTTGAGCTAGACATTCGCACTTTGAAGAAGTCTTCGTAAGTAATAAATTGACGTGGCATATATATACATAAACATTCACACATTAATGTTGCATATTATCCTTTTTCATGGTGGCAACGCAATGGAAATGCCCATGGATGTAAAGCAATAGACACCCATTAATTTGGTGAACTGCGACTACTGTATTCTGCTACATATGCCAAGCAAATATCTGTTTGCTCTTGAGGAATTTATTGAAGAGAACATCAATTTCTCTTTTGAACTGAGCTATTTTTTAAGGATTTTACTTTTAATTCAACATCTAGTGGATTTGGTCAGGTGTTCTAAGAGATGCTATTGCTGAGAGATATCATTCTCAAGGCACGTATTTCACATCCCTAAATATGCTATTTATGTATTTTAGATAGATATATGGAAGATAGCTATGCTAGTAAACAACTAATTATATCCAATAGAATTATTATCAATTATAGTGAAATCCAGTAGTCTTGTGTAATTGAATCAATCATTTATAGATTAGTAATTATAAAATATAATTAACGAATTATTCAAATAATATTTTGCGGGAGTGTGTGCGGGAGTGCGCAAGATGGCCAGGACAAAGTAGAGATGGGCTAAAAGAAAAATAAGAAATAAGTGAAGCAATGGCGGGCACTGACACATGTTGTGCAGTCTGGAAAGAACTAAATAATTCCACTACTGACACTTGCAAATCACATTCAAGGGAAAAGATCTGTTTTGGCAGGCTTTTAAACTTCTTCTGAAGTCCTAACCTCTATTTTGAAGTAGGGTTTGCCTGATGGGAAGGTTGAGGGGAACAGGGTTTACAGGTTTTACAGGGAGTGTCAAAACGCTTCAAACCCCTTCCATGGACGTGGTAATTTTTGGAAAAGAGCAATCTTCCAGCGTTCCCCTAATTGGTCAAGTAGACATTGGGAAATAATGGGATCCTTATAAGGATACTACAATCTCTAGCCTTTGTTGTATTTCAAATGGCAAGATAGACTCAGGAAGCGGATGCATCCTTCACATTCGGAGATTTGCCTTTGAAATTGGCGGAAGAAGCGCCAGCCTGGTTTTGGAAGATCACATTATTAATTCAATGGAGATGAAGGTTGGCTGGTATTCGGCCTCTTCGGGGGCTTTGGTTTAAAAAACTTTCTTACAAAGATTTAGCTCAATAGGTAGAATATACTTTTATATACCATTGACCCAACCTCCATTACTTTGCTGGAATAAGTTTTCTCAATGGTTCACTCGACATGAGGTTTACATTTGTGACACAACTTGTGTGTATTTTGTTTGACCGCCTCCCACCATATTTTACGAGGTCACAAGTCAGTTTTTGAACTATAAACGAAGTACTTTGAAGGTAGAGTGTTTTTTAATTCTAGTGGAAAAAATAGTGTGTAAAAAGGTTTTATGAGGTGGCTATGAAAATTGTACAAGAAGTGTGTATAATGTTAGTTTTTATATTGGAGTAGTTTCAAATATATGTTTTTAGTTTTATCTAGAATGGTTTTGCATTCTACTATGGTCAACCTCAACCTCAACACCCCTGCTGGTGTTGAAGCTTTGGCATTTGGGGACACTAGCACCCTTAAACAAATGACCTAGGAAAATTATGCCCAATATTTTGGTAGTGCATACCAATGGCTAGAGTAGTTTACTTTTATAGGTTTTGTTAGGAGGATTCTTGAAAGCATGCTTTGGGATTGGTCGCCAAGACATGGGGTCTATCATGCTGGTGTCCAAAACCTTTTTTTACTTTTTCTTTGTTGAGCCTAGCCATGTTCAGACCACTTTTCAACATGGGCCTTGGTATGTTCGGTCTTCTCTACTTGTGTTTCAACCATGGTTGTGAAACTTCTCTGTCTTTGATGACAGGAAACTCTAGGGCCTCGTTTGTATTGAATTTTGGGGTCTCCCTTTGCCTTGTTGGCCTTTTTTTTGCAAACCATTGCCTAGTTTATTGACAAGGTTGCCCGTGTTGAACTTGACTGGTTTTATTGTGCTTGGACCCAGAAGTGGGTTTGTGTTGAAGTTGATTTGTCTTGTGACCTCAAGGAGATTATTGATATTTAGATAGGAGGTCTTAGCCACACTCAATGTGTGCTTTATCTAAATTTGCTCAATACTTGTTTTTGGTGCCAATCTTCACAGCATAAGATTAAGGGTTGCCCTTTGGTTGCTTTGAGGTTTTAACCTTGCCTAAGGAGCCAAAACCTTTGCATCAATTTGAGGGCCCTAAAACTAAGGAAAAATGGACCACAATGTCTCACAAAGGGAAGGGTTCTTTGTCTGCTAGCCCTATCCACAAGCAACAAGATTCATCTATGTTGCATTTGTAACCAATTTTGACAACACCAAACCTTATAGAGAAAGGAAAAGATCGCCGCTCTCGCAGATGTTGAGTATGTTGTTCATTTGACTTGGTTTCAAAACCCTCAACCAACCTTTGTGCTCTCTTTGTAATGCTCCTACAGGGAACCCAGTAGAACTTAACCTAAAACATGTTGCTATGTTACATAATAATTTTTTTCTTAAGAGTTTGCAAAACAATAATGATAACAATACAGAAGCAATACAACATAAGATACAAATAAGTACATAAGTACAACTCCATTACAATTAACAACTCTCAAGGGTTCCATGACATAGAATTACATATACATTAATTAATTATAATTACAAATATCTCATATACAAATGAATAACAATATATAAATGAAACATAGATACAATCGTTACCATAAGGTTTACACAATAAATCAACATCCACTGCACAAGTCGCAGTCGTAGGGTACGTAACTTTAACCAAGTACAAAGTATAGTACAATATCCCAAAAGAATCACATTTGAAGAATCGATACAAGGTACAAATATAAACATCGTAAGATAGATATGAAGAAGCAATGACAAGGATCAGGACATTATGTGGATCCCGTAAGAAGGTAACTACAATCTGTCCCTCAACCATATCAAACATGTCAAATAGAAAAGTAAAAGCATACATGATGGCCATACACATGCAAGTATGGGGTAAGTAAAATCATAAACATAAACAACAATTAAACATATAAACAATCATCCTCAAAGTAACTAACATCATCTAATTGCAAATATATGATATACCATAATTAACCAATATCAAATCACCATGTAATGTTATACATCCAAATCTCATAATAAAACTGAAATAATCAACACACACATACAAGTGGTCTAAACAAGTTTGGCAATATAAAACTAAAAAAGTAAACTATGAGTGGACACTACACTCTTCTTAGCTGAACACTCTCTGTTGCCCTCGCAACACTTATAGGTGTGCAGAGGATGACAAACATGCTCCAAAATAGTGTAGGGTTCCATACCCTAGCTTCCAAAAGGCATCTAATTTCTTACATAATAGTTTCTCCTTTCTTGAGGACAAGGATGACATGCAAGAATTTGAATCATTAATCTCATGTCATGGAATGTATGAGATCTCACTGACCTCACCAAGAAGTATTGCATGTGAGATGCTCTGTAGGAATATTTTGGTATAAGATGTCTTTTTTAAAATCTCAGGAGATCAAAACTTCTTTGTTCATGCTTTTTGCAACATACTATATTACTTGATTTTTGCTTCCAAATACAAGGTAGGTTGTGGAGGGTTGGCTACCCTTCTTTCACCATGGTGGAAATCTTGTATGGTTGACCATGGGTTTGATCCCACTCAACGGTTGGTGTGGGTCCTCATGTTCGTTGTTACTTATTCTTTTGGGATTATTAATGTTTATGCCCTTAATGATATTGTGGAGAGATCTCTTTGGCAGTGGATTGTTGGTTCATTGTCGCCTACCACTTGGGTTCTATGTGGAGACTTTAATACGGTTTAGGCGGCTTCTGATAAAGAATGCTTAATTCCTTTTGATGGACAACTGGAGAGAGAGAGAGAGAGAGAGAGAGAGAGAGAGAGAGAGAGAGGTGGTTCTATGTGCATAGTAAAATTGGGTTTTTTTATTCCAATACCAACCATTGCCACCCTCAAGGTGTTCGGCATACGTTGATCAAAATTTTAGCAAGTTTTGACATAGTATTTAAGCAGCTTGATCTTGCCATGATTGCAACACAATATTTTTTTTCTTTTGCTTCCAGTCAAGATCTATCAGTTTTACCTCTCCCCAAGGTCACCTTGTCAGACCACTATCCAATCAAGACCACTTAAGACCTAATTCTTTTTGAATACCTCTTTGCAGAGTTGTCCGCCCACGACCCACATTCAATAGATGTGGAACTTGGAGTGTTGTACGACTCAGTAGTTTAGATGGATTGCTTGGTGCAATTGTGATATTCAACACACGTTTCACTTTCTCCAAATGTATGGTCACTACCTAGCAGTGTTTAGTCGGAGGTCCTATGAGGCTACCACCTTGAATCTCTGCCATGCCATAAAGGCTCTCGACGCCAACCCTTTTTCTGCCAACATTGCAGGTTAGGGTTGTTCAATTTTGCTACCAAAAGCATATTGTTAATAGCCACACCACCTGCGACGCTTAGATCAAAACTAGGCCTCACTAACTTAAGGTGGGGGATTGTGCTTCCAAAGAGTTTTTTCGGACTCTTCATGCTTGCCATTCCTCACCTGATATCCAAAGAATTAAGGTTGGCCATATGGTGCTCTTTGAACTATCAAACATTCTCTAGGTGTTTGTTCACCATTATGAGAAAGTTTTCACTCCCTAGGATGCTTTGCCTAAGTGGGATAGAGCTCTCTATTATTACCTCCTTGACTTTTTGTAGCCCAACTTATCTTTGGTAACCAAATGCATCTGTCGAAGACATCAAGGAACAAGTTTGCTCCATGGTTGATGACAAGGCCCCTGGGTGTGATGGTTTTATTTTCAAATTTTATAAAGCCTTTTGGTCTTGTGTGGGACCATAATTACTTAAAGTTTACATAGAGGCTTTTCACAATCAATCTCAATGCCAATTAATCAACAAAGAGAATAATAAATTCATACGTGAAGTGTGAGATCCTAAAGACTTTTGCAATTGGCGACCTATCACCTTGTTTAGTTTTTCCCACAAGATCATTGCCAAGGCCTTGGCCTTAAAAAATCAGCCATTTTACTTCCACAAATTGTTTGGTTGAGCAAATCGGTTTCATAAATTCTAGATTCATTTTGGATAACATTATTGTTGTGTGGGAAGATGGAGTGGGCTTGCCGCTCTAGACAAAGTGCCATCTTTCTTAAAATTGATTTTGCCAAGTCCTATAACAAGATCACCTTCTTGGTGGTCGGGTGTCTCTGCTGAGCATTATACTGTGAATAAATCTTCAGCTAAGGTTAGAGAGCAGGTTGTGGGATCTTCTTAGGAGGTTCTTGCTTCTGTGGGATTGGGTGCTACGACGGGTGATGTTTTGGCTCAGCCTGTTCTGGTTGATTTTGCAGGGTCTGATGATGCTATGAATGTTGTTGATGTCCAAACTGCTGACTATGTTGTCCAGTCTGCTACTGCTTTGGGCTCGCCCAAACCGGTTTCTCCTAGGGAGAATGTGTTGTTTGATGTTGATTCTACTCTGGTCTGCCATGCGGTTTCTTTTGTTTCTTCAGGGGTTTGGCAGAATGATGTTGCTAAGTTGGAGGATGGATGGACAACTGTGAAAAAAAAGAAACCAAAGTCATATGTTCCTTCTTTGGATATGAATCTTTGGTCCTGCAAGGGTGGCTCTAAATATAAATCGTAAGTACCCTTGTTGAGGATTGTTGTCCCTTGGTGTGGGTTTTTTGGTGGTAGTTCCCTCTATTGTGTTGGTGGTCTCCACTGTTGTGTCTGGGCCTTTTATTGCTATATCTTTTGAGTTATTGTACAAGGTTTCGAGTCCTTTCAAAACCTATTTTTACTTAATCAAAACAGATTGAATGGCCTTTTATCTTATCCATGATGGGTGCCCTTGGCTTTGCCACCCATTTTATCCAATCCATGAAAATGTTGTTTGGGGATGCCTCTATGTGTATCACCATCAATAGCTATTAATCTTTGGATTTTGGGCTTTATCGCTTGATTTGCCAAGGGTGTCCTTTGGCTCCTTCCTATTATGTTCTAGTTTCTGAAGGATTTGGGTATTTGCTAGCGAACTCTATCTCCGTGAGGCAGGTCAAGGAAATTTTCTTACCCTAGTCACCTTCACACCTAACTGATGGTAATTTTGTGGATGATTCTTTTCTCACCCTAATTGAAGAAGAGCAAAATATTAAAGACAACCTTCAGTGTCTTGACACCTTTTTCTTGGCTTTGGGTTCTACCATTCAGTGGCATAAAACTCAGTGCTACCAACAATCCTTACTTCCAACTCCATCCTAGATGCTCTGATATGGGTATAAGTGGATTGGGCTTGGCAAAATATATTTTTTGGCATTCTCTTTGCCTTCCAGGGCTCCCTGGTGGACCTTTGGAATGCATATCTTGCTAGAATAGAGAAAGAGCTAGCCTATTGGAGTATCGAGTCGCTTTTTTTGCTAGTAAATTTTAGGTGTTTTCTAAAATCCTTGCAGCCACCCGCGTCTATTTTTTGTCTTGTTGGGCTCCGGCAAAGACCTCTTACATAGAGCTTGAGTGAGCTTCTTTTGTTTGTCATTATGGTTTTCATAGAGTCGTCTAGGATTTTTGCTACCTCTTGCATGACTCTGGGGGCTTGGGGCTTCTTTCTACCTAGAAACAGGGCTTAGCTTTGTGTGCTAAGTGGATTTTTTGTGCCATTTATGACAATGAGGTCTAGAAAATCCTTCTCCAACATTTCATTTCTTCAGTATATTCAATCAACAAGCTTGCTTGAAAGAGGATTGCCTTTTAAACTCTTTTGGTTATGACAAATGTTGTCCATATTGAAGGCACTTTTGTTGGCATACGTATTTGGTGTGCTTAGGAAGCTATTAAACCTTGACTCTGGTGGGAGGGGTCTAGTATAAGGGAATGCCTCGCGTTCAGCTAGAACAAAATTTGGTGGTCTCCATTCATTCAAGCCCAAAGGCTTCTCTTGGCCTGATTGCCTACAGTTCATTCTTTGCATTTTCACAAACATGGCATGTGCACACCTTGGGACTTTTTTGCCAAAGACACTATGAATCTTCGTTCCTCAGAAGACATGAAAGCCCAATATTGGGTTGTTCTATACCAAATCGATAGACACTTGACAGGATCGTGTCTACTTTGCCTCTTAATAGGCTACACAGAATTGTTATTCACTCTATGAAGCCCTGGTGGAAAATTGGCGCTGCTTTCCCAACACTACGTTTTGTAGCTATAAACTACAGCTTGGTTACCATTGGCTTTCTCCGTGTTGGGACCATAAAATGCATAGAGGAGTTTTTAGTGTTTTTATGTGTTTAATTTGTGCATTTTGTGCTAGGGTTTACAATTTCTAATTTAAAATATCTTTCATGCCATGGGTTTAAATCCCTATCCTAATTCATTGTTGACTTACTAAACTAGTTACTTGATTTTAAGTTCCCCATGTTATACCCCTAGGTTCATTAAGTTTACCGTCCCCCTTTGGTCTTGACTTGTTTGGTGGGTCAATTTTTATTTCCTCATGAATATTATGTAATTTTTCCTAAGTCTTCATGAGTCACTATGTCGTTGTATTTAAATGTCTTATCCCCTAGTAAATGACCACTTTTAAGTAATGAAATGTGCACATGCTATAATAAATTGTTTAAGTGATTTGTCACAGGTTCACAACCATTTTATCAAGCTACCCTAAACTGATGAGTGAACATGTTCAAACCTTGTGAGTCCGCGAGGTTTGAATGCGTGTCAGGGGAAATGAATCTTGCGAGTCACGATTAACATTGAAAGGTAATATTAAATGTCTCCCGCAGTTTTGTAGTGGCTAGAGCTAGCATCTTCTGTGGCTTGTGAATGTGCGAGGTGTCGACATGTGTCACAAATAATTAGTGTAAAATAAAATAATTTGCTCGGCTCCACGGTTGCATGAAAGAATGTCCAATCTAAAGGGGTCAAACAAATGATCATTCGCCATATGGTGTTGTGTTGGCTAAAGGCTACTAATATGTGAAAGTCAAATCTTCTTGACCGCACCATGCTATTCGACTTAGAAAAGATCAACGACCCATATTTAAAATTCACAGGTCTACACAACTAGTCGAAATTGATTTTGTTCGAATCATGCGAAATTAGTTTTGAAGAGATGGTGTTGTCAACTGCAAGATTATGGAAATAAATATGAGGATTGAGCCTTCATTCCACACACTTGCAATCATAAAATTTGAGTTTTGAGCCTGGTGCATAAAAAAAATATTTGCAGTGTATCAAGCAGTTAGAAAGCATCCAGAAAGCAGTAAGTCAAAATTTTCCTTGTTTTCTGTGAATTGTGAAATAAAATTGTGGCTTAGGGGTGTTTTGTGTGAAATTGTTAATTAATTATTGTGCCCTAGTTTTTGTGAATTCTGAATTTTTTGAAAATGAGTGGCGAGGGTACTTCTAAGTGTGGGTCATCCAAAAAACCAAAAGACATGCCATTGTTTCAATGTTTTCTTGGTATTTTACCTAAATCATTTGGGACCCAATAAAAAAATGAGTATTATTGGGGATGAATGCCATAGTTGCAAAAATCCCAACATTCCTTCATTTGGGTGGGCAAAAAAGGGTGAAGCCACCACCTATATGTAACCCATGGGATTTGAATATGGCCAAATGAATGGTCACTGATGTATTTATGGATGTTGAATTCCTTAGGGAATTGGCTAAAATATATTGTCCTGCATCTAGGGTTATCAGAAGATGAGATGGGAAAATCCCAGTAACCATTGACACGAGTAACAAAGAGGCCTTCAGAATTACAAGAGCAACATGTACTGACATTGATTTTGATAGAGAGATTAGCAGTTATAAGGCACAAAGGGATGCTCTTAGGCGAAAGGAGATACCAAGGTATATGCCCAAGGGGCCAAAGAGAAAACTCATTCCAGCCCCCAGTACAGATGAATAGCCCTTACAACTTAATTCTTTTAAATTTTACTTCATTTACACTGTATAGGGTTGTGTCAAGTTCTAGATTATGATGTTTTTTATTAATGATAAAATAGATTTTGAAGGGACCCGAAACCCTTTACAAGATGGTCACATAAGATATTCCATGAAAGCCCACAACAAGGAACGAATTGAGACCAAGACGAGGGTTTTACCAACAAGCTCCCACAACGTGAGATAAATGTTACATGAAAAAACCCAGCATGCAACCAAAAGCTAAAGAAAGGGCCAAAGAAAGCTCCAACCCGAACACCCAAGGAAACATCGAGATTTTCTTTTTGCACGGCCCTTGTGAGGGCAAAGACTCGTGTCAAAAGAAGTTGGAGATTTCTTTGATTTCTTGCCTTTTACAATAACCTAGCCCTCTTCAACCTTAGTAACAACAACCTGCTAGTTCAAACTATCCTTTGCTGAAAGATCCCCAACTAGAGACAGGAAGGTAGCAACACTCCCAACACAGAGACAACAAGGGTGATACCATGTCCGTCTAGAGAAACAATGGGAGAGACGAGAGACTGCGAACCAACCTCCACAACCACTCCACCAAAAACTAGATCATCCTGAGAAACATCTACTCTAACAATTCGAGGCCCAAAAGCCTCAGGATACCCATAATCAAAAGTCGTTACTGCCTGAGAAGAAGTCACAGAACACAAAGGATCCTGCACAACCACTTAGGAGAAATTCCTTTGGAAACCATAGTTCTTCTCAACCGTATAATGTTGAGCTGAAGCACCTTTCCACCATGAAACTGCATATTTCTTTTTCTCTAATCAATGTTGAGCCTCCACATGCCTAGTTTTAAAACATATCCTACATCTGAAGGGAATCCCTTCATAGTCTAGAGTTTGAACCCATCCAACTTTAGAAGATTTGATTAAAATCTTCTCAGGAAGCCCCTTAGAAATAGCTAGGTCAACCAGAATATGGGCAAAGGTGGAATGAAAAATATCAGACAATTCTTCATCCACCGACATAAAATCTCCAAGAGCATTTTTCACTTCCTCTAAAAGGGAGTCAACCCAAATGTGGAGGGGGAGATAAGGTAGCTGAACCCATATCAGAATCTTATTGAAAGTTTTAGAAGTAGGGTTGAAATCAAAATGCCAAGGTTTAACCAAAAAAATAAATTTGTCCTTCCAACAAAAGAAATGCTCACACAATTTTTTTTTTCTATCCTCAACATCTTCAAATTTAGAAATAAATTAAACTTTGGCCATAAGGTAAATGTGCAAAGTACCAACAAAGATGGGCTCCCAATGCTGTAAGATCCAAGCGTGTAGCTCTGGGAGGCTAGGCTAGAAGCCCGTGAACCGACATATCAAAGCATGGGAAGAGAAAAAAGAGACGTAATGGTCTATTTCCTCCCCCCATCTCATCATTCAGCGAAATTGTTGAGCATCATTTTTACACGAGGCAACGGCTAGGAATTTACGCGAGCAAATTCCCCTCTTGGAAGAATGATATTAGTCAATCTCAAGGTTCCTTCTAGGTTGGGTCTCAATCGCTTGGATAGCTCAACAGAAGATAAATGTGAATCTGTTCACGAGGAAGCCTTTGCTAGTTCGTATCTCAAAAAGGGCTGCAAAACAAACTTCAAACACAACAATATTTTCTTTTTGGGATTTTTAGATTTTTGAATGAAAATAATGTTAATCTAATTAATCTACCATAATTGATATGCAAGGAAGGTAAGAGGCAAGGTAACGAGAATTTAAAGGAAATCTACTAAAAGAAACTAATGGACATAAACCAATATCAAACTGCTTTGTGAATTAAAATACCAAGAAGATGAGGAAAACCCACAAAATAGAGATCTGATGAAATCACAATCTCAGCTAGGCAGATGCAATCATCAATGGAAATAAGCGCAGACGTATAATAAGCCAAAACACATCAGATCACGAAGCCACCACGGATGTGCGCACACGTAAGACAAGTTTATCTTCAAAGCATCGAAAAAGAGAGATCTTCTCAATAATTTGTCACAACGATGCAATGCAATAAAGGTAAACACCGAACTAAAAGAATCGCAGATCAAATCACCACACAATCAACTGATTCTTTGAAATAAACAAATGAGAAATTCACACATTCATAAATTTCACAAAGATAGCAGAATGAATCACACCATGTTTGAAGCACCAATTGTATGTATTGTATTATGATAAAAGTCCGACCTTCATTACATTGAGTTCATACAACTTATAGAGATGTGCTCTCTATTTCGTAGCTAGGGTTTCGGCTACATCTAAAACTCAAAAATAAATCTAAACTAGATATTACATGAAGGAAACTATCTCTAAAAACAAGTTAAACTACCCTAGCACGGAATTAAACCCTCATGCATTAAAAAACTAGAGTAGATCATGCATAAAATAACTCAAAAATGAAACTGGAACTCATGCATGCTCTTCATGAAACTTTGTGATCCTACCCTTTATCCTCTATTATGGCTCTCCCACATGGACTCAACTGGAAGAGGCCCTCAAATCATGCAGAAACGACCCTCTTGACGTGATCTCTCTGACTGAAAAATCAAGTTGGAGATGACTGAAGTTAAATGGCAGTTGTGCCCAGAAATTTTGGATCTTGACTGTTGCCCATAAAAAATGAAGCTCCAAAATTGACTAAGTGTAAGAGTGACCTTTTCTCAACTTACGAACTTTTGGAGGCCGAAAATCCTCTAGGGACGAAATGCCGAAAATCCAGGTCTTCAAAAATGGCTGTGTGAAAAATATTTTTTCCCTGCACCAAAATTTGACTAAGTCAAAACAAGGTGTCTATCAACTTGGGAGGACTTCTGGGTGAGCTTTGCGAAATCTATCCACAATCTCTTGTACCTCTTCAAAGTCAACCATTTTGACCCCTTTAAGGAGTTCTTGTTGTTTCTCTCAGAAGGTGATCAATTCCATTGCAAACTCCTATATTTCCTCTTCTCGAGATAACATCTTTTCAATTTCTTCCTTCTGATAGAACATCTACTGAAGGTCTTCTTTTGTTTTAACTCCTTCGAAGATATCCAGATACTGATTTATGATGACATTTACGGGATGCATTATTTTCTCATCATATTCTTCATACAAATCTAGGTCCAAACCTTCAAAAAACTTATGCATTAATCCAACGAAAAGAAAACCTTTATCCCTCCTTTTATTCATTCTCTTCAGCACCTTTTAAAAAATGGTCAAAGTGCCAGTGATATCTTGGATCCATTTCTCAAAATTATCCAGCTCTGACCCTTGATACACCTTAACCAAAACTTGGAAGCGCTACTTCCTTATTACCATAAGATCTTCTAGTGCCTTTTGCCACTTTAGGGTCTTTTCCTCCAAACCATCCTCGTCACTCATAATCTCGACCAATAATGTGATTCCTTGAAGAATAATTCAAAAATGCCTCAAAATCTTCTTGAGAGCCGCCTTGGAAAACTCCTCAAAATCAGCCTTCCAGTCTGCACAAGCTTGCACAAAAGAATGTGGGACGTCTGCCGATGTATTTACATCACCCATTTTCTCCAAAATAGCCTGCAATGAGGCCTCAGGGTTACTAGGCTCAATGGGACCCGCTATCTTGAGGATAAACTTCTTCATTGCCTCATTATGTTCCATCAATGCTTTTATCTTCTCTTCATCCTTGTCCATGAAGCCTAGAGCATGCTTCAACCTGAGGGTAGCCAGAGTTTTACTCCCTTCTCTACTTGGCTCTCCTAGATCTACTTCCTCCAACACATAATCATCTGGGGTGACTTCAATCATACTGATACTCATTGCAGGGACAACCACCCGAGCCTTCCATCTACCCACTTGGTCTTGTGTTACATATGAAAGGGTCCTTGCTCGAGTACTAGATAAGGCTTGATGGAATGATCGCCCTAATGCTGCCATATATGTTTCATCATCAGTATACACCCTTATTCTTGGCTGAATCTCCTTGGTAAATCAAGTGGGCTTTGAAAAAGCATTAAGGGGCTCATAAGGGGCTGCTAGAGTCAAGGTAGTAGCTAAGCGTTCTATCTCCATCTCCTTATGACTCTCCTCCTCTCCTCCTTCTGTTTCTTTCTCTTCCATCACATTCAAATCCTCTTCCACATTTGTATGTTCTTCCTCTTCAATCTGTTTCTCCGATCCATCTTGTCCTTCTGACAGAATCTCACCGATTGCCTATGTTTCCTTTTTTGGCTCTTGCAGCCCTTGTGCTAATGTTTCAGTATGGACAAGTGGTGGAATAGGAGCTTGGAAAGGAGGGTTCTGCACGGGAGGAGTAGGAGCAGTAGGGGGAGTGGGTGAAGGCATTAGCGGAGGAGACGGAGTTGGCATGGGAACATGAACGGGAAGAGGTTTTGGTGGCAATGGAGTAGTTTGAATCAGAGATGGAAGTGGAGTGGTAGGTGGTGTTGATTGCGGAGGCGGAGGTGGAGTTTGATGCATCAGTGGAGGTGGAGGTGGAATTGAGTGTGAAACTGAGGGAATTTATGCTGCTATATCTTCCTCAGAAATGACACCTGTAGAAGAATCTCTTCTTGGCTCTATAGTCTCCTTCTGAATTTCAGCCATGACCTCCTTGACTAATTCCTGAGAGTCTCACAGGACTTCCTCTCCCACTTTACCAAGAGGGCTAGTGAATTGTGTAGGGAGGGAATCAAAAGAAAAGGATTGTCTTGCAATTGGAGCCTATTGCATAGATTCTTGAAAACCATGAAGTCCCTCAAAGTCAGAGATGTCAAATTCATCATCTCCTAGAGCATCCAAATTTATAGGTTTCCCTTAGGTTCCTCCTTCGGTGTCTTCTTGTTGGTCATCCTCCAGTACCCGCCTTCTCTTTAAGAATCCTGCAGACCGGGTCCTTCTGCTTAGAGGCAATTGATCCTCCTCATCTTCATCTTCTTCTAAGAGGGTGTCCATATGAGTGGGCGTCGAGTCTTTCTTCCTTTTGTACACATGCCCTTTTATCACCCCGATCGGCCTAGGTTCGGTTACCTTGAACTTGGGAGTCTTCTTTGGTGCACTCAGAGGTTCAAGACCACTAGAAGAAGGAACATTTGGAGGTGCTATGCTTCCAGTCATTCTAGTTTTGGGCTTCTTTGAGTGGGTAGCCTCTTTGCATTGTGGCAATAATACCTTCTCCCCTTTCTTTTTCTTTTCCTTGGAGGGCTAAGCTGGTTGTTATTTCATTGGCACTGGATCCATAGGAAACAAATGGGCAATCCATGCCTTAGTTACTTTGATGACATGTCTTGCCTTGAAGTTGATATCATCATTTTCATCTCTATCAACCTTCGCATTCAAAATGGCCCTGGTGTATACTTTATCCAAATTCTAAATAGGATCCAGGACATCCTCAGAGTCAACTCCCTTCACCTTTGGGGGTATCCTTAGTAGTAGAGTAGTCTGTGCGAGCTCTAAGCTCATCCGATAGTAGTCATAGATCCTGGCCTTGTAGTCATCTAGACAACACGTTTATCCAATGGTCCTCTATGTGGGGCTCATGTACATAATGCCTTCCCATTATGTGATTGTATGTACCAATTGGATCGAATCGGGTCCTTATGAGGTTATCACTCTGTAGTGGGAATTCATCCCATTCGAATGCCAAGGACTTACAGATCTTCATGTATTGTACACAATGGGGCCCTATGCAAATTGGGAAGTCCCAATAGTGCTTCTTCTTGTGCCAGATATGTTCATGGGCATCCAACAATTGTCTAGCCATCTCCAACAAGATTATCCTATCTGATGGATATCTTGGTAGCTTCTTAGGAGCCAGGGTGCATCCTGCCACCCAAATGTATGTAGAAGTCTTGAACTGAATATAAAATGACCCAAGGGCCTTCACGTTTGCCGTAGCTTCTGTTGACATCCTTTTGGCATAGTCTCCTTCTATGGAGCGTATGATAGCGAACACAAAAGCATCGTTGACGATGCAGAAATCAGGATTGTTATGTGTTTAATTCTTCTTCCGAACCAATTGTGGGTATACTGTGAATGGCTATGCATTCTGATCACCCATAGCACCAACTTTCACCAATCTTGGGTACACCACTCTTGCAGCGAATAGGTACACAACATAGGATGTCATGTAAAAGTATGGGTCACTTTTTACTGTGATCAACTGTTGATCCAAGTTGTCACTGAGGATGGTGGCCCAATCAAATCTTGCCTGCCTCTCCTTTATCTTTTCAATAAGCAAGATCATCCATGGTTCCAACTATACAGACTTTGGCAATCCATACACCTGACTGATCATGGTGATGGCTTCTTGGATGTCCTCTTTCATGTACCCCCTCCTCATGTCTATCTTTTCTACTTTATTCTTGGGTAGAGGTTGTATGAGGTACTCTTTGTTCAAAATCTCATGGGATAATGAGATGTCTCTATTCTAGAATTCCATACCCTTATCGATGGATAAGTTGTAGGATTTGTCTACCCCTTTGGGTAAATGGAAGACATCTTCAATATTGTCTGGCCTGAGATCGAGAACTACTTCGCCCATGTTGTTCTTTATCATTCTTTCATCTGGTATATAGTGACTTGCTAGAATGTTGATCAAATTTGAGGACAGGATGGAGACATAGTGTGCTGTTGCGTTCACCAGAGAACAGTACACTAATGAAGTGCAGTCCTCAGACCTCCCCATCGGTTGTGCACATTTGATCAGGTAGTCATTCCAACTGACATTCCTGATATCAGTATCTGTGATCTCACCATGCAAGTTCCCCACTTTGGAGGGTGTGTGATATCCTTTAAACTGACACCTCATTACCGGCGAGTTGACCTTCTCTACCATTTCTGCAAAGAGCCAAGGGACACAAATCATAGATTATCAAATTACACAAATTATGCAAGAGAAAATGAGATAGAAACAACTAAACTACTGAAGTTTAAAGCCTCTAGAAACCAATTTCATCATTTCGGACCTTCAGGGTTACATGACCTCCATAAGGCCAAAAAGGCCGAAAAACCAAAAGAAGGGGACCCAATGAAAGTTTTGGGCTTAGCGCTTCGGATGTGTGAAAACATGGTTTCGACGATTTGGACATGTGAAGTTTTCGGTGTGGGAAACCACCAAAACACCAAAAATGAGACTTAGCTGAATTCTTGAAGGAAGATCCCTCTGCGACTTTCGAACTGCGAAAGTTTGAAAGTTTTTAAGGTCGAATGGTGAAGATCGAGGGTTTAGGGTTTCAAGCTCGAAAATGGGTCCGACCACAAACTTGTGGCTAAGGGGTCCAGTGGGACAACCCTTCGACCTTGAAGCGGGACAAGACCGACCAACCAAGACAAACCCTAGCAAAAAAGCTACCTAAAAATGAAAGAAACAAAACTAAAACCAAAAGGGAGAAAGGGAGAGAGAGGAAAATGCCAACCTCAAACAAGCCACGAGACGAAAGCCAAGAAGCAAACAAGAAGAGTCGGGAAACTAAAAATTGGGAAGACAATACACCTTGAAGCTTTGAAAAAATGATGAATGCGAGTAGAAAACAAGTGAATCAAAAAGTGGCTCACCGCCTTATATAGGCAACCGACGGGGGGTGACGTCAGCCACCTCCGCCGATCGGCCTTTCATGGGTCCCTGACCTCTGAAAGTCTGAAGCGCCGAAAGGATGATTCTCTTTAGAGAATCAGACCTTTTGGTGTCCGGACCTCCGAAAGTCTGAAACCCTGAAGATTGAATATGCCTTGGGTTTACCTGATTTTTGGGCCTTTCGCACTTTCGGGACTCCGAAAGTGCGAAAGTGCGAAACACAAACAAGACCAAAGAAAACAACTAGACCTAAATACAAACACCTAATTAGACAAGAAGAGGAAAAGACCTAGAGCAGGCCAAAAAGAGGGGGGCCCCTGAAGCCAGGAGGCTTAAAAGGGGAGCGTGGTTGTGGAGCCACAACAAATAGCCCCAACAAAAGAAAGGGAAACAACCCGAGTATCCCAAAGCCATTCCATCCTGGAAAGATCCCATCTCATGGTGAGCCATACACAAGGCCTTCAGCCAGAGTGATTATCCTATCATCATCAAGATCGAGAAAATTGTTACATTTGCATCCAGTGTGTGTTTATGTGTGTTCAAATTTTCCCAGAATCCCTCGCCGTAAGCCTCTCCTAATTTTCAGCCAATCATCATCAAATCACTGCCCACCAATCTAAATTCAGCCAAGAGTCAATTTAACGTTTCTCTACTGTCAAGCAAGCGTTTATAGCCCCGATAGAGGTTGCTAAAATCACCCTTCCCCTTCTGTAGATGAGCTTCGTTCGAAGTTTTAAACTTCTTTGGAGGGTTCTTAGACTCAACATATGTTAGATTGAAACTGAATCATTTGAACCATTGCATTTTGGATAACTTGTTTCCCCTTTGTTCAAATCTTGGTACTTTGGTGAATCGAGGCAGCGATTAGGCTACCCCATTTTTGGTTCTTTCCGCTCTTATCAAAAATTGATTCTTCTCCCTTTTTTTTTTGAAATCGGGGCATCGCTTAGACTGTGCTACCCCAATTTTTGAGCTTCCTTCCTTGTTGACCTTTGTCTTTATGCATTCCTCCTTTTTTCTATCTTGTTCTTTTCTTTAGTCTGTGTTCTAGTTGGGAGAGGGTTTTGACTTTCAACCTTCTCCGCAACCATGGACATTACTTGATTTTGACCAAAATCCTATCCAAGAGAGTCCTGGTCTGGGATCCCTTTTAAATGTGCGTTAGTACTGAGGATGGTTTATTCTGATGAATCCTTTTCAAGAAGTCTGAGAGGAAAACACCTCACTTCCAGCCTTTGTATCTAGCTCGCTGCAAGACAAAACTAAATCAAACAGTTTGACCAAGGAAAACCCTTGTCTCTTGCCCAAACTACTTGATGTAGATCATTAAGCTCAAGAAACACCTACCCCTCAAGATGACGTAAACCAAAAGACCCAAAGAAAAGACATAGAAGACAAGACTCAAAAGAAAAAACAAAGAAGAGACTTGAAAGAAAGGCACAAAAGAAAAGAATCTAAACTAAAAGAATATACAAGGAAGATCAAAGGTCCCTTAAGATCAAAAGTAGTGCTTGATAAATTGGCCGTTAACAGGAAATGGGACCAATTATCCATCAAGAGAACTAATTCTGAAAGTATTCTCTCCTAGAATTTTTGCGATCTGGAGAGGGCCTATCCACAGACGTTGGAATTTAGTGTGGCTGCCTGGTTTTTCTTTTGCCTTGTCCCACATCAAAACTAGATCAGAAATCCTAAAGGCCTTTATTGTTTCTCTTTTGTCAAACCAACGTTTGACGACAACTTGATGTTTGGCCACATGCTCCAAAGCCACGGTTCTCTTTTCTCCCAGATCCAACAAGTTCATGAAGCGAATTTGCACCCTATCCTCACCTTCAACATATTGATCCATGAATCTTAGAATTGGTATTTTCAGGTTCATTGAAAAAATGGGCTGCAATCAGTAGACCAATTGGTAAGGGGAAGTCCCAAAAGCATTTTTTATTCTCACCCGGTCAGTCCACAAGGCGTATTTTAACTGAGTGTGCCAATCCTGAGGGTTATCATCCAAGAGGCGTTTGATTATCATCGTTAAGTTTGTATTCATTTATTTGAAAACCCCATTCCCTTGCGGATAATAGTTGGATGAAAATTTGAGAATTACCTAATTTTTGAAGGCCCATTGAATGAGGGACGCAAATGAAAAATAGGGAGCATTGTCACATACCAGGAAAAAGGTATGCCAAATTGTGTGATAATGAACTCCTCTAAAAACTTGGTTACCACCTCAGTGGTGCAATTTCTCAGAACTTGTGCCTTTGTCCATTGTGTGCAGTAGTCTGTTGTGGTGAATATGTACTTGTGTCCTGCAGAAGGAGGGTTAATCATCCCTACAAAACCAGCCCCCATTGGGTGAATGGATGTACCTCGTAAATCGGTTGTAAAGGCATCGTCGGATGTCTATCGCACACAACACTGGTTTGACAAACATGACATGAACAGATGCGCTCGTGAGTGTCTTTGAACAGGGTTGGCCAATAATAGATGAATCTCAATATTTGATGGGTTGTGGCTTCAGCGAATCCATGCCCCGTGCCATACTTGTCGTGAAACTCCATGAGAACTTTCTCAGCTTCTGTTTGATCTAAACAATGCAGGTAGAGACCATCGTAATTGCGCTTGTAGAGCTTTCCATTTTTTAGCATATAGGAGCCACTCTTATTTCTCAAGGCTCTCCTCTAAGAACCATTCAATCCTCCTAGACAAGGTTTTGAAGCAAATAGTAGGCTATATCTTGATACCAGACATCGGTGACCACTCCTTCATTGTTGTACACTTGGCACACTAAACCTTGCTCTGTTT
The DNA here is from genome assembly GCA_027943335.1 of Chamaecyparis obtusa. Classification (NCBI taxonomy): domain Eukaryota; kingdom Viridiplantae; phylum Streptophyta; class Pinopsida; order Cupressales; family Cupressaceae; genus Chamaecyparis; species Chamaecyparis obtusa. The sequence goes on along the minus strand of BSBK01004543.1, from coordinate 1,167,975 downwards.
TAGCCATCATCTTGGTGAGACCTTGACCTCTCACTAACTTCATTGGCTGGATCTCAATGTCAAATTCTTGTAGTATAGCCATCCACTTCCCCCTTCTCCCTCCTAGCTCATTTTGCATTAGTAAGGATTTGATAGTTGGATCGGGAACAATGGAAATGACTTTACTTCGGAGAATATAATGTCTAAACTTCTTGACAACTTTGACCAAGGCAAAGGATTGTTTGTTGAGATTGGGGTATTTGAATTTAGCATTTTTTAAAGGACAGCTCATGAAAGCTATTGGTCTCTCATCTCCCCCTTCCTTCTTTTGGGTGAGGATGCCCGCACATGAATTTTCTGATGCAAAAGAGTAGACTTTGAATGGCAGAAGATAGTCGGGGCTGACCAAAACCAGAGCAGTAGCAATGGACGTCTTAATCTCTTCAAAGGCTTCTTTTGCTGGGGCACTCCACTCAATCTTAGCATCCTTTTTTAACATGTCATTCAACGGACGTACTATCTCCGTGAACCCACTGATGAACTTCCCGATGAAGTTGATCTTATCGAAGAAAGACTTAATCTCTTTCTGACTATTTGGGGGGACCAATTTGAGAATAGCCTTGACTCTTTTGGGGTTAATTGAAATGCCTTTTTTAGATATGACGTGTCCGAGGAGTTTTCCTTGGGTTACCCCAAAGACACACTTCTTAGGATTCAACGAGATTCCATAATGTCGATATCTTTTCAACACCTTGCGCAGATCTTCAATGTGGTCCACGCGGTTTTTGGAGAATACCGTGAGATCATCCATATAAATAAAAATACACTTGTTGACCAGGCCTTTGAACGCCTCATCCATAGCTCATTGGAAAGTGGCTCCTACGTTGATCAAACCAAACAACATACGACGGTAAGAAAACATCCCCCACTTTGTTGTGAATGTTGTCTTCAAGTGGTCTTCTTTTACCTTGACCTGGTTGTACCCAGAGTAACCATCGAGGAAAGACATCATCTAGGATCCATTTACCACTTGCAACACTTCGTCGAGGGATAGTAACGGGTAGTTGTCCTTTTGAGAAGATCTATTCAGATTTCAAAAATCCACACAGAGTTGCACTTCTCCATTTTTCTTTCTTACTAGGACGAGGTTTGCTACCCAAGTCGAATGTCGAATAGAAAATATAATCTTGGCATCGAGCAACTTTTGTACTTCCTTCTGGATTACCGGCTCAATCACCAGATTCACTAGCCTTTGTCTTTGGCGGAAAGGTTTCGCATATGGGTTTAATGGGATGTTGTGTACAATGACGACATGATCATAAGTTTTTAAGTCTTCATAACTCCAACCTATGACATATTTGTACTCTGTGAGTAACTCTACCATCCACCTCTTTTCTTCAGCCGTGCCGACCTTTCCAATACGAACCTCCCTAGGTTCAAGCTGTGTGCCCAGATTGTAGAGCTCGCAGTCATCACCTCCTACTATGGGTGTTTTCCCCCTTTCACGAGCATGTGTATCTTTGTCAAAAATTATTTCCAGGGCTACCATTCCTTTCGGGATGGAATTAGTCTTCAAGTTTAAGATCCCCAGATCATCGGATTCTTCCATTTCGTCTTCTTCTTCATTAATGTTTTGTCTTTCAAAGACTTTGGCACTCATGATGAACTCCAGTATCTGTTGGTCATTCTGGAATACTTGGAAGTTTGTGACATTATCTGGAATGGCTGGGACAGCCACCAGCTCAACGGAGAATTTCTTCAGTTTAGACTTTTCCAATGGTTGTAAGGAACTTGTTGATATTGCCAAAGCATCAATGACATTATTCCTTCTTCTTGGGACACTCCATATATTAAATGCTTCAAAATATTCGATCAAATCCCACATGCAGTTATGGTAAGATTCCAACCGCCTATCAGTGCATGAATATTGGCTTTGAATCTGTCTGACTATTAATTATGAGTCTCCTTCTACAACTAAGGCTTTCACCTTTTTTTCATGGGCCATGAGGAGACCTCGCACCAATGCCTCGTATTCAGCAACATTATTGGTGCAGTATAATTGTAGCCTATAAGCAACATAGTATGAACCACCCTGGGGGTTGACCAACTCTATCCCAACCCCTGCTCCTTGTTTACATTTGGAGTCACCGAACCTGAGCTTCCATACATAGTGACCCTTATGAGAAGAGGGCTTAGCTTGGGGTTCAAATGCATCCTTTAGTGGCTGTACACCAACGTGAGGATCAGGAGGGGTTTTTGGTGGTGATAAGTTTTTCATGATCGGGACCTCCATATCCTCTGCGCCTAGATTTTCCCTTGCAAAGAGGGGCACCCATTTCATCTTTTGTTTCGCTTTTGCATCACGCCACACTTCGTGGCATGGGGGTAGGCAACCATCATCAGAGGAGCTCCATTCCTCTTGTATAGGGCATTCTATTGCAAATATATGAGGTTGTTCACAAAGGGGAGGTTTGTCTTCACTTGAATGTGTTGTTGTCCCCACTGTAAGCTCAGGCACACAAGACATTTGGTTCACTACTTGAATTATCATGCTCTGGAAATCTTGGCATTCAAACTCCGAATGATTTGTCTGGTGTAAGAGACAATATCCTGGAAACATTAGTATGTTTGGGTCAACATCTTGGCCAAGATATTTCATGTTTTTCATCATATTTCTTACAAAATCTGCAAGGATCTCCTCGGGAATTTGGGTATGCACCAACCCTTGTACAGGGCTATCGTTTAAATTTTCTTCCTCTTTGAGGTGAAATGTCAAAACCTTATCGAATCGATACACCCCCAAATCGGCTTGTGAAAGAAGGACTTCATTTGGGGCATTGTATTCGGTTATCATCTCCTTGAGTTTGGGCTCAGCATCAATCTTGATTTGGTTATTGAGTCCTTTCCAAGGTAGCCAAAGTTGAGTGAAATCTGTGGAGAACCAACCCCTCAAGGATCGAGTCCACTCCCTATTGAGTAACATGCCATATGTTTCTGGGATGTCAACCACATGTATGTCGATGCAATCTTGGATTCTGGGGTCAGTGGTTAACTGTATGCATGTATCCTTCAGGACCCCAATGACTTTGACCTCTATTTTTTCAAGTTGAATCACAACCCTGTTGGTTGGTTGAGTGTTCATCCCTAGCTTGTTGCATATGGATAATGGCATGATGTTACATGAAGCCCCTGAGTCAATCATATAGTTATGTAAGTTCTTTCCAAAAATCTTAAGATTGAGCAAGAATGGGGGTACTTCTACCTTGTTCTTGAACATGGTTGGCATTGCTTCGACCGCATTTACATTGGATGAATTTCTAGCATTACTGCTGGACAAGACCGATTTGGAATGATTTGGTGATTTCAGGAGGGCTTCTCTCTGCGAAGGACAACTTCGCAACATGTCGTAGATTGACATATTGGTTTTAACTCTCTTTATTTCCTCCAGTGCGCTATACTTTCCGGTGGCCCAAGTTGGATTCTTCAGAATGGTGGGTTGGTGTTGCATTGTTGCGGCAACAGTGGCACTGGGACCTCTAGGAGGTGTAGGATTATTGTTAGCCCGTGGGTCAGGTGGAGTGGGCTACATTCTTGGGGGAATACCATCAGTTAGAGGTTCCCTCCTTCTCCTAAGATTATAATTGCTTCTATTGTTATTCTGAAAAGCATGGATCTCTGAGTACTCAGGCTGACTTTTCTGATTGAAAGGGAAGACAAATTCCTCTTCAGTTGGGTCATAAGAATCGAAGACCATGGCACTGAAATGAGTCTGGGAGTTATCAGGATCCTGGCTCTATTGATTGTCGAACTCTCCCCTGTACTCATTATTTGATTGGTGTGTGTTGGGAGCTTGAGTGAAATTGACCTCAGATGAGTTAAAGACATTGGCATTGTCGGAGGGTATGCTACCATTATTGGGGCGTGTGTTTCACATCTTGTTAGTTTGTTGTTGACTAAACTATTTATCTTGAGAAGCATTTCCATAACCTCCAATGTTATTGTTATTGATGTTGTTGTAACTGCCGTAATTACGATTTTGATTTTGGGAGTAGGTGTTTGGGGAAGCAGTTGGTCATTGGTAGCTCCCCTAATTCTAAGGTGGATTAAGCTTCATCCTAGTGATCTCACCTGTTAACGGGGACAATGTCTTTTTCATGGCATCCGACTCATTCACTAAGGCATGGTCCGACTCGTTTGGGACAACAGTCTTTTGTTCACACAGAGCTACCTTATGTGCATCATATCCTGCGTATGTGATGGTGAGTGGTGGGGCAACAGTGTATGGGGCCGACACTGGATTTAGTCTTGGGGTGTGTTGCACTAGGAGTTGATTATTTGCTGTGAATGGACCAATCATGGAAGTGTTCCCTAATGCTAGTGAAACACCATAGTTTCCACTAGCTTGTGGATCCATTTGTTGAGTAACGTGATAGCTTCGTCATAGACTTTCTTCAGAGTGTCTATGTCGCCCAGGGGCAGCCTCTTCAGAAATATGGAAGTTAATGGATCCAAGGCCCGTAGATACACTTGTATAGTAGCCCCAACTGGTACGGTACAAGGAGCCTCCAATTTTTGGTACACCTTATGGAAATGGTGATTAAACATGGCGATTGGTTCGTTATGGTCCTTTCTCACTGAGATGAATTGGTGGTGAAGATTAGCCAGTCCACATATAGCTTGAATTGATTTAGGAACTTTGTTTCAAATTCCCCCCAAGTGGAGATGGATCCTCGTGGTAAAGTTTAAATACCAGTAGTACGTGAATTCCCCCAATGTGTAAGGGTATGTGCAAGATCATGAGGGGCCAAACTATGCCCTTAAGTGGCAATGAAAAATCAGCAAATCAGGGTTAGTCAACTTGACGTGAAAATTTCAACTAGCTATGAACCTAATATCGAAAAGTTGTAAGAATAGAATTTGTAGAAAATTGAATGTAGTTTCTAAACTACTAGGCCTTTTTTGAGAAAAAGTTAGTATGATTGGTGAAAAGTATAGATTTCAATGCAGCAGTACAAAAATTTTAGAAAAAAAATAAGAAGTAGGTGTATGTCTGACCACCTTAATCCTAATCAAATGATAATATTTTATTATAAGATTTTATATATAAGTAGTAGACTCATGCCTGGATGTGATGCATATTTTTTTATAATTTTATTCCAAAAAAAAATTAATTATGAATTTTCTGCTACAACATTTTCAGAATAAAAAAACTCTCGTGTTTGACCACCTTAATTCATTCAAAACATTACAAAATTTAAATTTTATTTATTTTTCCTTATAGTAGGCGAAGCATAGAATGTGACGCATTTTTTGGATTTCAAAAATGTTATACCGTTTGAAAGTTATAGTCATTTTTCAATCAGTATATAAATTAGCACTTTAGAGGTAGCTCAATTAGAAAATAACTAATAATTACTTACTGAATTCAAAATTTGTGAGCAATTATATTGATAGAAAGCTGATAATCTCCTTAAGATACCCTTTTCGTTTTATAAAATTTGAGTGAAAAAAAAGTCGTCAGCTACATTGTCAAAGTCTGGAACTCAGAGAAACAGGGGAAAAACACATATTTGAGACATTCCAATAGTTGAACATGTAGGTTTGGTGCACAAAGCAATACCGAGCCTAATCGGGTACCCGATATTCACCCGAATATGACGACAAAATTTTGAATTTTCACTTTGCCTCCACTTTCTCCCTCCCATTTCTCCATCCTTCATAAACTATATATTAGTTATATATTAGATATATTAAATATTATATAATATCAATTATATATTAAATGTTATATAATATATATTTTACATTAAATATTATTTAATATATATTAATATTAAAAACTATATATTAGATTATATATTATATATATTAAATATTATATAATATACATGTTACATTAAATATTATTTAATTATATATTAATATCAAAAACTATATATTAGATTATGTATTATATATAATATTATATATTAAATATTATATAATATACATTTTACATTTTAAATATTATTTAATATGATTATGAGGACGAGCATGAGTCCCTACAGGGGCATAGTTGTGCCTTTTACAGGCACCGAAAACCCTAGCTACGCAAAAATGGAGGCTTTGAAGAATAGTTCACTGGAGGTGGATTATAGAAGCAGAGGGCAAGAGAATCACTCTGTTTCCACCGCCTGTGGCTGTGAAATGGTATCTTTCCCTACTTTTTCAACTGGAACGCTAAATTGCAAAGGTTCTCGGAATAGATTCTAGTCATCGGACAATTGTACCACACCTGTTGATAATCCGACAGCTCAACAGAGTCATTGGGAGGTTAAACAAGAACAACCAGACGGACCTTTGAACCGGCCAAAGATTATGGAGAGCGGGGAAGGGTTTGGTAAAATGAGCAGTTGTACTGGAAATTATGCAGGTGTCATAGAACTGACCGCATTAATAAATTTAAAGAAGAGATCAGTGACGACACAACATTATGAGGAAAGCCTTGCCGTTTCGATGGTGCTGCCCCGATATTATGAAGAATGTCTTACCGCTTCAATGCCAGTGCCGCCTCTATCTCAGACTTTCGCCATTGCTTCTCATCAGTACTCTGAGATATGGCAGGGATTGTGGCCTTTTGCACAGCATAGTCCATCATAAATTCTCTATAAATCATCATGCGTTCTAATATTCTGCACATTTCTGAACGACTTACTCGAATAATTTAATTTTTACCATAATTTTGGATCCATGGATTGTCATTTTGCGCTCGAAGAGAAGCTGCGGATTGCAAGAATTTGATAAATTTGGTTTATCTCATTTTCTTTCTTTTCCATTTTTGAGTAATACGATTTTGTTTTTGTCTGTCTTAAATGATTTCGCCTGAAGTTAATGAATTTTTTTAGATGATTTTGTCTGAAGTTTTAATGAAATTTCCTCCATGGATGCTAATGAAATCTCTTCCATGAATGCTCATAAGATGTTTAAATTCAAAGTTAATAAATTCTATTGCTTGAATGTTCTTTGTTGTAGAAGGTTATTTTCATGGTTTGTGATTCATGCAATTCCTTAATAGTTTCATTCTTAACAGAATTCATAACTAGATTTTCCATAGCCAATTTTCTTCTTGATCGTTGCAATATTTTCTCCTCTACTAAACATTTTGTAATCAGTTGATATACAATCACATTTTTCTCTTGGCCAATTCTGTGGGCTTGCGATTGAGACTGTAGATCCACAAAAGGGTTGATATCTGTATTTGGTGGAAGAGTAGTATTAACAAGAAGTCATTCACTAACATCTCATTTGGGTCATGGGGACTCCCTAGGGGTCCTCGTACGCCTTATCATGCATTAGGACCCCTAGGGAGTCCCCATGACCCCTTTTGACACATTGGAATGCTCAAGTGTGTCTTAAGGGGTCTACCCCTTTTGACACATTGCAACACTCAAGTGTTTCTTAAGGGGTCTTAGGACCCCTTAAGGCACACTTGAGTGTTCCAATGTGTCAAAAGGGGTCATGGGGACTCCCTAGGAGTCCTAGTAGCCTTATCACGCGTTAGGACTCCTAGGAAGTCCCCATGACCCCTTTTGACACATTAGAATGCTCAAGTGTGTCTTAAGGGGTCCTAGGACCCCTTTGGACACACTTGAGCATTTCAATGTGTCAAAAGGGGTCACGGGGACTCCCTAGGGGTCCTAGTACATCTTATCACACATTAGGACCCCTAGGAAGTCCCGATGATCCCTTTTGACACATTGGCATGCTCAAGTGTGTCTTAAGGGGTCCTAGGACCCCTTCAGACACACTTGAGCATTCTAATGTGTCAAAAGGGGTCATGGGGACTCCCTAGGGGTCCTAACATGTGATAAGGCATACTAGGACCCCTAGGGAGTCCCCATGACCCCATTTGACACATGGGAATTCTCAAGTGTGTCTTAAGGGGTCCTAGGACCCCTTCGGACACACTTGAGCATTCCAATGTGTCAAAAGGGGTCATGGGGACTCCCTAGGGGTCTTAGTACGCCTTATCATGCATTAAGACCCCTAGGGAGTCCCCATGACCCCTTTTGACACATTGAAACACTCAAGTGTGTCTTAAGAGGTCCTAAGACCCCTTAAGACACACTTGAGCATTCCAATGTTTCAAAAGGGGTCATGGGGACTCCCTAGGGGTCCTAGTATGCCTTATCACGTGTTAGGACCCCTAGGGAGTCCCCATGACCCCTTTTGACACATTGGAATGCTCAAGTGTGTCTTAAGAGGTTAGGACCTCTTAAGACACACTTGAGCATTCCAATGTGTCAAAAGGGGTCATGGGGACTCCCTAGGGGTCCTAACACGTGATAAGGTGTACTAGGACCCCTAGGGAGTCCCCATGACCCCGTTTGACACATTGGAACACTCAAGTGTGTTCGAAGGGGGTCATGGAGACTCCCTAGGGATCCTAATATGCCTTATCACATGTTAGGACCCCTAGGGATTCCCCATGACCCCTTTTGATAGATTGGAATGCTCAAGTGTGTCTTAAGGGGTCGTAGGACCCCTTAAGACACACTTGAGCGTTCCAATTTGTCAAAAGGGCTCAAGTGTGTCTTAAGGGGTCTTAGGACCCCTTCGAACACACTTGAGCATTCCAATGTGTCAAAAGGGGTCATCGGGACTCCCTAGGGGTTCTAGTACGCCTTATCATGCGTTAGGACCCCTAGGGAGTCCCCATGACCCCTTTTGAGACATTGGAATGCTCAAGTGTGTCCTAGGACCCCTTAAGACATACTTGAGCATTCCAATGTGTCAAAAGAGGTCATGGGGACTCCCTATGGGTCCTAGTACACCTTATCACGCATTAGGACCCCTAGGGAGTCCCCATGACCCCTTTTGACACATTGGAATGCTCAAGTGTGTCTTAAGGGGTCATAGGACCCCTTAAGACACACTTGAGAATTCCAATGTTTTAAAAGGGGTCATGGGGACTCCCTAGGGGTCCTAGTACACCTTATCACACGTTAGGACCCTTAGGGAGTCCCCATGACCCCTTTTGACACATTGTAATGCTCAAGTGTGTGTTAAGGGGTCCTAGGACCCCTTAACACACACTTGAGTGTTTCAATGTGTCAAAAGGGGTCATGGGGACTCCCTAGGGGTCCTAGTACACCTTGTCAAGGGCCCTGCATTTATGTACAAATACAATAGGGTTTGTACCTTCAATATCCATGATTCCATGGCATTCCCATGGTGGACAAGAAAGCTACAGGCCCATATGCACAAGGCTCTCCAAAAGTGGCAGAGCACTTATAAAATGAAAGAAATTCAAACTAAAACAAAATAAACCTTCACAAACTAGTCTAATGCATAAAAATGGAAAGGAAACACATTCAAAGAAATTAATACAATCAAGTTACACCAAAAACACCAACTATTCACATTCCAACAGTCCAAAACAGTGACTTTTCTAGCTTTCATAATGTTTAGTTTGATTTGCCATACTGAGACCGTACAATATGATCACCAACCCTCACATTAGGGTTTTTCAAAGTTAATTTAGTCTCCTCCTCGGTGTGTGCAAGAGATTAGGGCTTCTTAGCTATTGAGATTAGGTTAGGACATAAGTCTGAAAAAGTTGCTTAGCAACTTTCAAAAGTTGTTGACAACTTTCAAGCAACTTTTGTTGCATAAGACAGTATGGACTCATTTCTTCAATGACCTCTCCTGAAGGCCTCTTGAAGCACTCACAAGTGCTCAAACACATTCAACCCAACCTAAGACTACAACCTCCTATCCAAGCATTGATTTAGGATGACATCACATCACTCCATGAATTAGGATGCCTGACACTTAGGAAAACCAAAAGAACTTCTAGGACTTAAACATTGCCTAGACACAACCAAAATGAGCTTCAAGCTCTTATTCTAAACTTCATCATTGAAGATGAACACACCAAAAATGGATGGTGAGGGCCCACATAGAGGTGCTCTTGCACCACATTAGAATGCTCAAGTGTGTCTTAAGGGGTCCTAAGACCCCTTAAGACACACTTGAGCATTCCAATGTGTCAAAAGGGGTCATCGGGACTCCCTAGGGGTCCTAGTATGCATTATCATGCGTTAGGACCCCTAGGGAGTCCCTGTGACCCCTTTTGACACATTGGAATACTCAAATGTGTCTTAGGACCCCTAGGGAGTGCCCATGACCCGTTTTGACACTTTAGAATGCTCAAGTGTGTCTTAAGGGGTCGTAGGACCCCTTAAGGCACACGTGAGCATTCCAATGTGTCAAATGGGGTCATGGGGACTCCCTAGGCATACTAGTACACCTTATCATGCGTTAGGACCCCTAGGGAATCCCCATGACCTCTTTTGACACATTGGAATGCTCAAGTGTGTCTTAAGGGGTCCTAGGACCCCTTATGACACACTTGAGCATTCAAATGTGTCAAAAGAGGTCAGGGGGACTCCCTAGGGGTCCTAGTACACCTTATCACATGTTAAGACCCCTAGGGAGTCCCCATGACCCCTTTTGACACATTGAAATGCTCAATTGTGTCTTAAGGGGTCCTAGGACCCCTTAAGACACAATTGAGCATTTCAATGTGTCAAAAGGGGTCATGGGGACTCCCTAGGGGTCCTAGTACACCTTATCACACGTTAGGACCCCTAGGGAGTCCCCATGACCCCTTTTGACACATTGGAATGCTCAAGTGTGTCTTAAGAGGTCCTAAGACCCCTTAAGCCACACTTGAGCGTTCTAATGTTTCAAAAGGGGTCATGGGGACTCCTTAGGGGTCCTAGTACACCTTATCATGCGTTAGGACCGCTAGGGAGTCCCCATGACCCCTTTTGACATATTGAAACACTCAAGTGTGTCTTAAGGGGTCCTAGGACCCCGTAAGACACACTTGAGCATTCCAATGTGTCAAAAGGGGTCATGGGGACTCCCTAAGAGTCCTAGTACACCTTATCACACGTTAGGACCCCTAGGGAGTCTCCATGACCCCTTTTGACACATTGGAATGCTCAAGTGTGTCTTAAGGGGTCTTAGAACCCCTTAAGACACACTTGAGCGTTCCAATGTGTCAAAAGGGGTCATGGGGACTCCCTAGGGGTCCTAGTATGCCTTATCACACATTAGGACCCCTAGGGAGTCCCCATGACCCCTTTTGACACATTGGAATGCTCAAGTGTGTCTTAAGGGGTCCTAAGACCCCTTAAAACACACTTGAGCATTCCAATGTGTCAAAAAGGGTCATGGAGACTCCCTAGGGGTCCTAGTATGCCTTATCACGCGTTAAGACCCCTAGGCAGTCCCCATGACCCCTTTTGACACATTGGAATGCTCAGGTGTGTCTTAAGGGGTCTTAGGACCCCTTAAGACACACTTGAGTGTTCCAACATGTCAAAAGGGGTCATGGGGACTCCCTAGGGGTCTTAACGCATGATAAGGCATACTAGGACCCCTAGGGAGTCCCCATGACCCCTTTTGACACATTGGAATGCTCAAGTGTTTCTGAAGGGGTCCTAGGACCCCTTAAGACACACTTGAGCATTCCAATGTTTCAAAAGGGGTCATGGGGACTCCCTAGGGGTCCTAGTACGCCTTATCACATGTTAGGACCCGTAGGGAGTCCCCTTGACCCCTTTTGACACATTGGAATGCTCAAGTGTGTCTTAAGGGGTCTTAGCCTTAAGACACACTTGAGTGTTCCAATGTGTCAAAAGGGGTCATGGGGACTCCTTAGGGATCCTAACGCATGATAAGGTGTACTAGGACCCCTAGGGAGTCCCCATGACCCCGTTTGACACATTGGAACACTCAAGTGTGTCTGAAGGGGTCATGGGGACTCCCTAGGGGTCCTAGTATGCCTTATCATGCGTTAGGACCCCTAGGGAGTCCCCATGACCCCTTTTGACACATTAGAATGCTCAAGTGTTTCTTAAGGGGTCGTAGGACTCCTTAAGACACACTTGAGCATTCCAATTTGTCAAAAGGGCTCAAGTGTGTCTTAAGGGGTCTTAGGACCCCTTTAGACATAATTGAGCATTCCAATGTGTCAAAAGGGGTCATTGGGACTCCCTAGGGGTCCTAGTACGCCTTATCACATGGTAGGACCCCTAGGGAGTCCCCATGACCCCTTTTGACACATTGGAATGCTCAAGTGTGTCTTAAGGGGTCCTACGACCACTTAAGACACACTTCAATGTTCCAATGTGTCAAAAGGGGTCATGGGGACTCCCTAGGGGTCCTAGTACACCTTATCACGTGTTAGGATGCCTAGGGAGTCCCGATGACCCCTTTTGACACATTGGAATGCTCAAGTGTGTCTTAAGTGGTCACACTTGAGCATTCCAATGTGTCAAAAGGGGTCATCGGGACTCCCTAGGGGTCCTAGTACGCCTTATCACGTGTTAGGACCCCTAGGGAGTCCCCATGACCCCTTTTGACACATTGGAATGCTCAAATGTGTCTTAAGGGGTCCATACTAGGATCCCTAGTGAGTCCCCATGACCCCTAGGAAGTCTCTCTCTGCCTCCAGTGAACTATTCTTCAAATCCTCCATTTCTGCGTAGCTAGGGTTTACGATGCCTATAAAAGGCACATTTAATAGAAAGATTTAGCCAACCACCTTTAAAGACCTAAAAGAAATGAGAAAAAAATTTAGGCCAAAAATACATACCGCATTTCTGTATGTAGTACCATAAGCTTCAACAATCCAGTTGGCTTCCTCTGCTAAGGCACGAACAACTTCATTAATGTATGCTCTAGGAGGAAGATTATAATTTCCATATTTATGCAAGAGATTCTCCAAAATTTGTAATATTATATATAATATATTAGTATATGTATTCTATATATATATATATATATATTATATACATGTTAGTATATATAATACATTAGTATATATATAATATATTATATATATTAGTATATTTAATACATTAGTACATATAATACATTAGTCTATTATAATACATTAGTATATATATAATATACATTATATATATCATATGCCTCTTTTCTATATATATATTATATACATCAATATATGTAAAAGTTCAATTTTTTCATTTGCTCCCGCCCTTTTTTCATCAGCTTGGGAATATCGGGTACCCGATATGGAATTGGATACCCGATTTTTTCCAAGTAATATTTGACCAAAATATTCCTTGTCCCCACAGACCAGACAATCTCAAGATTTTATACTTTTTTCACGCGTTGCAAAACAAAAAACATGATTTGGGGCCCATTGTTTGATTTTTGTCAGCTTGTGGTCTCACCATGGGAAGCAACAGTCGTCGAAAGGCTAAATGCAAGAGGAAGCTGACAGATGACAAAATTCAAGCATATAGGGAAAAAGATAAGGAAAATCACCGAAGAAGGAGAGAAGGTATGTTAAACATTAATCAAGGTGACCCCGTAAATGTAGTTGTAAGTGAAGAGGATGTTCAATTTGAAAATGGACAGGTGGAGATTGAAAATGTAGACTTTGGGAACAAAAATGTTGCACAAGAACCACATGAACGTTATACATCTCCAAATTATATGCGAAATGAAGTCCCTTGCAATAAAGATAATCAATCTTCAAATTCGGGTCTTTCAAGAACACCTAAATGGTTAATTGAAATTGAGGAGAATGTTATGAATAATTGGGAAGGAAAGAGGTCACATAGAACCGTTAAGTTGTGGGCTTCAAGACTTTATGATCAATTTTTTTGAAACAAGACATTGGTTGAGAAATGTCAAATTTTTGTGCAGTTGTTAAAGATGCAAACGATGAGACTTGTGCTTATGAAATTGAAGATTCGTGTGAACAAGAAAATGGAGAGAAATGCTATTATTGTCAAGAATCTTTTCAATGCTCTCAATAGCATTGGGAAGACTAGCAGAGAAAAAGACAAGAGAGTTGCTCGCAGGGTTATTACCACCTGCTTAGTAAGTCATCAGTTGAGAAAGGCTCGTTTGATGAGACAAACTTGTGTTGACTTCAATATAGACCGTAAAAATTTGGGTAGAGCACTTGCAAGAAGAGAAAGACTTGATGATCCACTTCAAATTGATACATGGGCTTATGGTGGGAGACTTCCACATTTCGATAAGAAGCTAACAGATGTTGTCAAGGATGAAATTCAACAATTTTGGGATGCTAACTCAAGAGTGTCACCAAATGTGAAGGATGTCTTGAAGTTGAGAGTTGGCAATCGAGACTGCACTCCACGTCCTAAACATTATGTGGAGGTAAGTCAAACAATGTTGTATAAAACATTTTGTGAGACACATCCAACATTGAAAATATCACAAAGGTCTTTTGAATCTGTGAAGCCATTTTATTGTGTACCCCTTAAGATTTGAAATAGATGTTGTTGCAAATATCATGTTGAGTTTTCAATGCATCATGAATTATTACAGTCCATTCGTTCTACTTTACATACTAATGAAATGCTATAGGATTGTGGTGCAAGTGGTCTTCCCAAATCATCAAGAAACTTGCTAGATCAATTTTTATGTCATAGAGATGATGGTTGTTTATTTAATAAAAAAGATTGCTTAAATGCCAAGTGCTCAGAATGTGGTGGCTTGTCCAAGTTTAGAACATGTTTTCATGATTGTTTGGAACACAATTTTGGAAAGACACTCATCCAAAAAAAGGTATATGAAATAGTGAAATATACATTGAAGAGTGGAGGTGAAGGCTCTAGATGTGAGTTGCAAAAGAATACAATGTTGCTGATTTTATCTCAGATTTCAAGACAAATCTTTTTTACAAGTATGCAAGGCATAGTCACAGGTCTCAATGGTTGGATCAATAATTCAGGACATGTAAGGACACTTTCCCCATTGGAACTATTATATCCGTTGTAGACTTTGCGGAGAACTATACATTGCAGCCCCAAAATGAGACTCAAGCTCAATATTACAATTCCATTCAGGTTGCTATTTTTGTACACATCACATATAGACATTCCCCTGATAGCACAAAAGATGAGCGAAAGATAATCATAGAGTACCATTTTTATATGAGCGACGATAGGTCTCACTCTCATGAGTTTGTTCAACATTGTTTCCAGAACTATTTTGACTTCTTGCAGGAAAATGGTATTGCTATGGATAGGCATCTCATTTGGTCGGATAATTGCGCCGGTCAATTTAAGAATGCTAGAATGTTTTATTGGTTGTGTAGAATGCATGTGGAGAGAGGTGTACCTCATATTTGGAGTTTTTTTGAGTCAGGGCATGGGAAAGGGGAGCATGACGGAGTAGGTGCGTGTGTGAAGAGAGCTCTAGTTAAGGAGCAATTGAGGATTTCAGGTGTTGTACTTCTTGATGCTCATTCTATTGTTGATTGGTGTACTTTAGCATTGTCATAGGGGGGACTCTTGATTCTATAGTGCCTAGATTCTTTTGGTTGGTTGAGGAGGGAACTATAGGAGATAGATTGGATTGTCAAACAGTGAGACTCTTTAAAAATGCATTCATTCCGAAGCTCCAATAGTAGTACATGGACCATTTCGACACGAGAGTTGGCTTGTTTTTGCCCCATGTGTTTTCAGTATGATTGGGATCATTGCGAGTGAAGTGAGTGGGTGGATACATGGGTTCCACAATATCTGACTCCTTTATCTTTAACACTCTCTATAAGAAATGATGACATGGACACTTTAGTTGACTATGACCATCTTTCAGATCTTTTGAAGCCAGGAGATGTTTTTGCATTGGTTGCACCGTAGGGGAATGATGAGAGGTCAGATTATTGGTTAGCACATTATGTACAAGGTAACAAAAGCTTGTACAACCAATGACAGATGGTGATGGGTTCACATATCCTACTGGTTTAGTTGTTGTTGCGAGAACATGGCTGCGAACATACATGATTAGAAAGAATGGAGTTCCCGCATTTGAAGACTATGAGAAGCACAAAACTATTCTCATGTATTCACACCTTGTTATAGCAATAAATGTCAAGTTGTCAAAGCATCAAGGAAGACCAAAGACAAAAGAACTTTGGACTATTACTACTGTTGATCATGAAGCACTATTGGAGACCCTGAAGCAAAGAGATGACCCTTCAGGAACACTTGACTAGGTAATAAGTTAACTTAGTGCATTATTTTCTAAGTTCGTTAAGCTTAATTTCAATACATTAATTTGACCTTTCTTAGATTGTATTTTGAGTCAATAAACTTGGTTTTGTATGTGGATTGTAACTTGTGTAGGAGCACCTATGAAGACGCCTACGGTCACCATGGATCCAATCAGAGATAGAAGGGCAAAAGGATCCTTAATGGTTAATTGAGATCTTTTGAAGCCTATAATGGCAATTTGTAACAATCAGTTTGATTTAAAAGTTAAATGTCCTAAAACTCTTCATAAGGACTTGTGACCAAAATCATGTATGGGTAGCCAATAGTGCCAAGAAAGGATCTCACATGTCATATACTTATGTCATTTGCATGGTTTGAATTCTTACATGTTTGATTGTTGTTTCTAATGCTTTAAGGATATTATTTTTTATCATTTCAAACAATCTATAAAAGTTAAACCTCAAACATAATAAGCTCCACAGTTCAAATTTCACAAGCTTAATCATGATTAATTTCACAGTTCAAATTTCAAACATACCACTAACAGTCAGTTGAAAGCGGCTCAACAACGTATCTTTCAAACTGACAACGATCTTCTGTGGCTCGTATCTCAGACCTCATGATAGGTATCAATAAAACATTAGGTGCTACGGGATCATGTTTCTGAGGTCTACAATAACCTCTCTCGGTTTTGGGTGATTCAACTTTATTTGCATTTGGCAAGGCGATCTCAGTCGATGCCAAAATTTGGAGTGAGGGTCAGTTGAAAGTGGCTCAGCAACATTTCTTTCAAACCGTCTGATCTGACATCGAACTGTCTACTCCATCAGCTTTGATTGGTTGGGTAAACACTAATGACAACCCCATTCTACCCACAGAGTCACCGGAACGCTCGTGATCACGCTCGACCCAAGTGGCCCCAAGGTGCACTAAGCATGATTGGACAACGATCTTCCAGGGCTCGTATCTCAAACCTTGTGAGAGGTATTGAAAAACCATTAGGTGCTATGGGATTTTGTTTTTGAGGTCTACAATAACCTCTCTTGGTTTTGGGCGATTTGACTTCATTTGCATTTGGCAAGGCGATCTCAGTCGATGCCAAAACTTGTAGTGAGAGTCAGTTGAAAGAGGCTCAGTAGTGTATCTTTCAAACCGTCCAACCTGGCATCAAACCGTCTCCTCCATCAGCTTTAGTTGGCTAGGTAAACACTAGTGACAACCCCTTTCTACCCACAGAGTCACCGGAACACTCGTGACCATGCTCAACCCAAGTGACCCCAAGGTGCACTAAGCATGATTGGGCAGTGATCTTTCAGGGCTCGTATCTCAGACCTCATGAGAGGTATCGATAAACCGTTAGGTGCTACAAGATCATGTTTTTGAGGTCTACAATAACCTCTCTCGGTTTTGGGCGATTCAACTTTGTTTGCATTTGGCAAGGCAATCTCAATTGATGCCAAAACTTGCAGTGAGGGTCAGTTGAAAGTGGCTCAACAGCGTATCTTTCAAACCATCTAACCTGGCATCAAACCGTTTGCTCCATCAGCTTTGGTTGGCTGGGTAAATGCCAGTGACAACCCCATTTTTCCCATAGAGTCATCGGAACGCTCGCGACCACGCTCGACCCAAGTGACCCCAAGGTGCACTAAGCATGATTGGGCAGCGATCTTCCAGGGCTCGTATCTCGGACCTCATGAGAGGTATTGAAAAACCATTAGGTGCTATGGGATCATGTTTTTGAGGTCTACAATAACCTCTCTCGATTTTGGGTGATTCGACTTCGTTTGCATTTGGCAAGGCAATCTCAGTCGATGGCAAAACTTGCAGTGAGGGTTAGTTGAAAGTGGCTCAGCAGCGTATCTTTCAAACCATCTGACCTGGCATCGAACTGTCTGCTACATCAGCTCTGGTTGGCCGGGTAAATGCTAGTGAAAACCCCATTCTACCCACAGAGTCATCGGAATGCTCACGACCACGCTCGACCCAGGTGACCCTAAGGTGCACTAAGCATGATTGTGCAGCGATCTTCCAGGGCTCATATCTCAAACCTCGTGAGAGGTATCGAAAAACCATTAGGTGCTATAAGATCATGTTTTTTAGGTCTACAATAACCTCTCTTAGTTTTGGGCGATTCGACTTTGTTTGCATTTGGCAAGGTGATCTCAGTCGATGCCAAAACTTGCAGTGAGGGTCAGTTGAAAGTGGCTCAGCAGCATATCTTTCAAACCGTCTGACCTGGCATTAAACCATCTACTCCATCGGCTCCGGTTGGCCAGGTAAACACCAGTGACAACCCCATTCTGCCCACAGAGTCACCGGAACGCTCGCGACCACGCTCGACCCAAGTGACCCCAAGGTGCACTAAACATGATTGGGCAGTGATCTTTCAGGGCTCATATCTTTGACCTCATGAGAGGTATCGACAAACCATCAAGTGCTACGGGATCGTGTTTTTGAGATCTACAATAACCTCTCTCAATTTTGGGCGATTCAAATTCATTTGCATTTGGCAAGGCGATCTCAGTCGATGCCAAAACTTGCAGTGAGGGTCAGTTGAAAGTGGCTCAACAACGTATCTTTCAAACCGTCCAACCTGGCATCGAACCATCTCCTCCATCAGCTCCGATTGGCTAGGTAAATGCCAGTGACAACCCCGTTCTGCCCACAGAGTCACCGGAACGCTCACGACCACGCTCGACCCAAGTGACCCCAAGGTGCACTAAGCATGATTGGGAAGTGATCTTTTAGGGATCATATCTTGGACCTCGTGAGAAGTATCAAAAAACTATTAGGTGCTACGAGATCATGTTTTTGAGGTCTAAAATAACCTCTCTTGGTTTTGGGCGATTCGACTTCGTTTGCATTTGGCAAGGCGATCTCAGTTGATGCTAAAACTTGCAGTGAGGGTCAGTTGAAAGTGGCTCAGCAGCATATCTTTCAAACCGTCTAACCTGGCATCGAACCATCTGCTCCATCAGCTCTGGTTGGCTGGATAAATGCCAGTGACAACCCTGTTCTTCCGACAGAGTCATCAAAATGCTCGCGACCACGCTCGACCCAAGTGACCCCAAGGTGCACTAAGCATGATTGGGCAGCGATCTTTTAGGGCTCGTATCTCAGACCTCTTGAGAGGTATCAACAAGCCATTAGGTGCTATGGGATCATGATTTTGAGGTCTACAATAACCTCTCTCGGTTTTGGGCGATTCGACTTCGTTTGCATTTGGCAAGGTGATCTCAGTCGACGGCAAAACTTGCAGTGAGGGTCAGTTGAAAGTGGCTCAGCAGCGTATCTTTCAAACCGTCTGACTTGGCATCAAACCGTCTACTCCATCAGCTCCAGTTGGCTGGGTAAATGCTAGTGACAACCCCGTTCTGCCCATAGAGTCACCGGAACGCTCGCGACCACGCTCGACCCAAGTGACCCCAAGGTGCACTAAGCATGATTGGGCAGTGATCTTTCGGGGCTCGTATCTTGGACCTCATGAGAGATATCAACAAACCGTTAGGTGCTACGGGATCATGTTTTTGAGTTCTATAATAACCTCTCTCAGTTTTGGGTGATTCGATTTCATTTGCATTTGGCAAGGCGATCTCAGTCGATGCCAAACTTGCAATGAGGGTCAGTTGAAAGTGGCTCAGTAGCGTATCTTTCAAACCGTCTGACCTGGCATCGAACCGTCTACTCCATTAGCTCCAGTTGGTCAGGTAAACACCAATGACAACCCATTCTTCCCACAGAGTCATCGGAATGCTCACGACCATGCTCGACCCAAGTGACCCCAAGGTGCACTAAGCATGATTGGGCAGCAATCTTCCGGGGCTCGTATCTCAGACCTTGTGAGAGGTATCGAAAAATCATCAGTTCTACGAGATTGTTTTTTTGAGGTCTACAATAACCTCTCTCGATTTTGGGTGATTTGGCTTCGTTTGCATTTGGCAAGGCGATCTCAATCGATGCCAAAACTTGCAGTGAGGGTCAGTTGAAAGTGGCTCAACAACGTATCTTTCAAACCGTCTAACTTGGCATCGAACCGTCTGCTCCATCGGCTCTAGTTGGTCGGGTAAACGCCAATGACAACCCCGTTCTTCCCACAGAGTCATCAGAACGCTCGCGACCACGCTCGACCCAAGTGACCCTAAGGTGCACTAAGCATGATTGGGCAGCGATCTTTCAAGGCTCGTATCTCAGACCTTGTGAGAGGTATCGACAAACCGTCAGGTGCTACAGGATTGTGTTTTTGAGGTCTACAATAACCTCTCTTGATTTTGGGTGATTCAGCTTCGTTTGCATTTGGCAAGGTGATCTCAGTCAATGCCAAAACTTGCAGTGAGGGTCAGTTGAAAGTGGCTCAGCAGCGTATCTTTCAAACCGTCTGACCTGGCATCAAACCATCTACTCCATTAGCTCCGATTGGTTGGGTAAACACCAGTAACAATCCCGTTCTGCCCACAGAGTCATCGGAACGCTCGACCCAAGTGACCCCAAGGTGCACTAAGCACGATTAGGTAGCAATATTGTGGGGCTCATATCTCAGACCTCGTGAGAGGTATCAACAAACTGTCAGGTGCTACGAGATCGTGTTTTCAAGGTCTACAATAACCTCTCTCAATTTTGGGCGATTCAATTTCATTTGCATTTGGCAAGGCAATCTCAGTCGATGCCAAAACTTGCAGTGAGGGTTAGCTGAAAGTGGCTCAGCAGTGTATCTTTCAAACCGTCTGACTTGACATCGAACCGTCTACTCCATCGGCTTTGGTTGGCCAGGTAAATGCCAGTGACAACCTCGTTCTGCCTGATGAAGCCTTAATTTTTAACAAAAAATAGGGCCTCCATTTGAGAAATAATGTTGGAGATTTGATAAGGTTGTCATTGATGTCATTGAAGGTTTTTTGGTTGCTCACAAGATATACAAACACATACTATTAAGTGGAGATAAAAACTAAGACAGATAGCAAAGACTATTGAATAAATAGCGTCGACAACTATGCAACTTGGCAACGTTGGAACATTAAGCATCATATCAACATTCGAATGGAGTGAAGTATACACACCAACAATTAATGATCAAAATCAACCCAAATAAATTTCATTTCCTCGTAGATGTTAATATCTGTAGCATATTAAAAAGATGGCAAACATATTATTTGGAAGAATATTACAAGAGGCTGTAAAGTAAAACTCATCATGAATGTCCAGTTAGCAATAATCAACCCATGAAGCAACAACTTCATCAAATGAAGTGAACACAACATGAGTTAAAGATTGATTAAACATATGCGTATGAAGACATTCGAAGGAGCCATGCAGTAATAAAAAATAAATATACACAATGTTGAGCATAGTTCAAAGGCAGTATTAAAATCATTCAATGAACATTTGAGAGACGATATATTCAAGAGATGTGTTTTTGTAAGTCTGAGGGATATCATGTTGCACAAGCAATCATATATTATACACAATGGAAAATTCAATAGTCACATGTCATATCTATCAATGGTAATATCAAAGATTGGAAATGAAGACCATAAGCTTATATGATAATGGAGATTTTTTATAGCATGAAATGAAGGCTCCTGCATGCACGATGATATTGAAACATTATTGCCGGTAGTTAAAATTATTATAAGTGTGAACAAAAAGCATTGAAAATGATAATATATGAAATTAGCAATACAAGTATGAGATTGAATGCGCACACAATGAAAAATAGAGACATAATTGATGGTATAGAATTTGTATACGAAAATTCATAGAAGTGGTAAACGAAACTCTCATATTAGCAGCGATTGAAGTTTTAATTTAGTGATGAAGAGTAGATGGCATGGTTTTTGTTTTGCAGAGAAATGATCTTCAGTATCGCTACTGATGGCCTCATCATCGTCTCAAGCACAGGGAAAGTTAAGCACCAGAAATCTAGGAAATCTATAGAAGTTAAACCTCAAACATAATAAGCTCCATGAATAGGGTATTCCAGAGTAAAGAAAAACAAATGTAACTTCAACAAGATATAATTTAAATCATAATGATAATCATAGTCAAGATATAACTTCACCATTCAATTCCATAAACATGAATAATAAATATGTATATACAAAAGATGACGCAAATATAACATATAAATGAACATGTTCTATATATGTATCAAATGTATGTCCATATACAAATATGGCACATGCCATTTCAAAATGTCTACAAAATCAATGTTTTCAGGTGTATAATGTGGCATATATGCCATCTCAAAATGTGCCAAGTGTCATCTCTAAATGACCACAAAACTAAAACTGCATCCTATGCTGTAGGGGGATCATCAAAATGTAGCCTCTTTGAAGAAGTGTTGGGCTCTGATTGATCCTGCATAAAAAATGAGTTCAAACCAAAGTTAGATTACTTACTTTATATGATTTGTACATATATATATAATTCATAATTCAAACACTAATTTAATTAAAATTATAACTGAATACAAATATTTGTACTTGGTCTCTCGATCGCCTACCACAATCAGGTGTCCTAGCATAAGTCCTGGGTAGCGAAGGGACCATGCCAGCAATACCAACTCTGACCTATAAATATATATTTGCAATAATGAGATTAGTAGAGTGGTGCAACATAGAGTAATAAATCTACAAAATAGGATGATAGCATAATAAAATTACAAATTGATTGAACTAAAATTAAAACTTACATTTGGTGATCCCTCCTCTGGATTAGTGGGCTGGGTCAACAAAGAAACAAAAGATTCTCGTGGGCCCTCCCTCACAGTTGGAGTAACCTATGAGAGTAAAAAGATTGTCAATTATATATCAGTGTACTTCATCATAGCAACCCTGGTTACAAAATACAAATAACAATATGTAAAATTCTACGTATAATTGGGCTATCACTCTGAATCGAGATGCCTGTAACCCTACGTTGCCGAACCGGTGTCGGGACATCATCAATAGCCACACCCAATACAATAAAGTGCAAGTAAAATATTTATTACTACACACAAGTGACATACATATGCATGCATAATTAATCTTAAACAATTAACTACCTTTCCTTTGTCGAGACCTGATGAAGGAACCCCCTCATGCCCCCCATTGACATCAGATGTAGCCTGCAAGAACACAATAAGATGACAATATATATTAGTAAATGTATGAATTTTATTGCTCTAATTGATAGAGATTTAAGCATGTACACCAAATGATATAAAAAAAACTAATGGGTACATAATTTATAATATACCATATAGTCATCAAGGCCAAATGAAATGGCTAAAAGTGTGGACTCATCCACCTGTCTCACCTCCTCCTGTGTCATCGACTGAACATAAATGGAAAAAATATATATACATAAGTGCATGCAATCATTAAAACTAATCTAAATAAATAAATTATTTTTAATTTAAATAAGTCATGTGACAAATTTATTTATAATGTTTACTCTTACCGTATCAACAGGAGTCAATGGCTTTGCGTGAACCTCCTGAGCACTCTCATGAGATGTAGATGCTCCATGAGGTGCTGCAGCCTCTACAACTGCATCTCTTGTATCCTCCTCATCAATATCATGAAACTAATATGTATTAGAATTAGTAAGTAGTCTGAGGCACATATGCCTACACATAATGCACATATGGGGCTCGCATACATGTGAACTCCAACGAGATGTCAATGCACCAACAGCATCCACATGATGCAACACTGACCTGGTTTGTGTGATCAACTGATCACTCAATAAATGAATGGCCCTAATAGTCAGTGAGGCAGCCTCTGCAATGATATCAGGATGCTGCACTGGAGGAGGGGGTGCGACATTAGTGGGGGGAACAAAGGTAGTGGCCTTTTGGCGCTGGAAAGATGGCCTAGTCTGAGGAGCTCCTCTGCCTACGCCCATTTTGGGCCTCATACTCCAATAATTAACATGGTGACCAAGCACAAACTTAGCATACAATTTTTTAATGAAATAAAATGGGACCTCCAAATTGCTATGGGGTGGTTTATCAAAAACCATCCACCAGGGATCCCAAAAGTTTGTGCGCATTGCTTCATTTGTGCACCATTTTATTGATAATTTAGGCTTTTTGTGGTCAATTGGTATTCCGGTTTTAGGATCGACAAAAAGGGCGGCTATATTTTCCTTAGTTATATTAAGGGCCACAATCCCATCATGGTCAAGCCCGTCATCAAATTGGGCGTGCATATCATCACGTCAATGAAGAGCAACATTATGTTGTTGCGTGAGTGTGTCAATATTTCCAACAATTGTATTTAGTGTGGCAAGCATGAGACCTAATGTACGTATATTTTGATACGTGTTTTGGAAACCTCGTATCGTGTTTAAATTTTCTTGTATCAAATCTTGTAAAGATTTAGGGTTTAGATATGGGGGATTGTTTTTGGGATCATTATTTGGTGCAGGAGGGTTATTTTCTTCATTATTGTCAGCCATGCCTGATTAAATAAAAAACAAATCTAAATTTCAATCTAATTTCATATATTATTACAAATATAAATACAAAACCCTATTTTAAAAAAAAATGCTACATTTAGCATGAAAATGAAATAAATTAATAAAAATTATACAAATAACTACTTACCAAATATGCTCGGAGTCGAATTTGTTGTTTCCAATATCAGGTACTCGAAAATATATCGGGTATATGAAAATTGCGAAAAGAAACTTGAAGAAAATCGAGCAAGGAAATGAAGAAAAGGGCTCGCGGGTTTTGGATTTATGCCACAGTTATCGGGTACCTGATAAGGTCTGTGCTTTGGTGGCAGGTTTGCCTAGGTGTACTAACACCCAAGCCTACTAAAAAGTCAACAAGTGCTTTCATGCACTCTTGGACGAGTGAAAAGTAAATATTTTTCACATCGCCACTTTTTGGCCCCTCATGATCTTGCACATACCCGTAAGGGAAAAGGCAACACATGACATCTTGATGGGCAATCTCTTTGCAATTGCATAACTCTTTAAATGCAAGAATGTGTTCTTCCGCTGTCCTGGATTCTCCGTAGATGAAATGTGGATAGAATTTCTCAAGATTCTTGGGCAGATCATGGAGTTGTCCTTGTAGATCCAATGGATAGCTTTGAGCATTTACAAAAAAAGCCATTGGAGCTAGTGGTAGAGAAGCAGTAGGCAGGGCAATGATGTGCGAAAATGGAGGAAGATTAGGCCGGTATGAAATGTCCTCTCTGAGTCTTGCTTTGCTGCTGCGAGGTCTGCAAACTTCTCTGAGTTCTAGGAATTCCCCTTTGTTTGCTGAGGATCTGAGGACTCGTTCAAACCTTTCAGGAGAGAATGATCCAATGTTCTGGGGTCTCCCATTCAAGGGCCCTCCTTCTAGCGCCACTTTTGTTGAGCATCATTTTTACACAAGACAACGGCTAAGAATTTACATGAGAAAATTCTCTTCTTGGAAGAACGATATTAGTCAGTATCAAGGCTCCTTATGGGTTGGGTCTCAACCACTTGGATAGCTCAATGGAAGATAAATGTGAATCTGTTCACGAGGAGGCCTTTGCTGGTTTGTATCTCGAAAAGGGCTACAAAACAAACTTCAAACACAATAATATTTTCTTTTTGGGATTTTTAGATTTTTAAATAAAAAAATGTTAATCTAATTAATCTACCGTAATTGATATGCAAGGAACGTAAGAGGCAAGGTAACGAGAATTTAAAGGAAATTTGCTGAAAGAAACTAATGGACATAAACCAATATCACACTGCTTCGCGAATTAAAATACCAAGAAGATGAGGAAAACCCACAAAACAAAGATCTGATAAAATCACAATCCCAGCTAGGTAGATGCAATCATCAATGGAAATAAGCGCATACGTATAATAAGCCAAAACTCATCAGATCACGAAGCCACCGTAGATGTGCACACATGTGAGACAAGTTTATCTTCAAAGCACCGAAAAAGAGAGATCTTCTCAATAATTTGTCACAACAAAGCAACGCAACAAACATAAATGCCAAACTAAAATAATTGCAGATCAAATCACCACACAATCAACTGGTTCTTTGAAATAAACAAATGAGCAATTCACACATTCATAAATTTTGCAAAGATAGTAGAATGAATCACACCATGTTTGAAGAACCAATTGTATGTATTGTATTATGATAAAAATCTAACCTTCATTACATTAAGTTCATACAACTTATAGAGTTGTGCTCTCTATTTCACAGCTAGTGTTTCAACTGCATCTAAAACTCTTACATGAAGGAAACTATCTCTAAAAACAAGTTAAACTACCCTAGCATGAAATTAAACCCTCGTGCATTACAAAACTAGAGCAGATCATGCATAAAATCACTCAAAAATGAAACTGGAACTTATGCATGCTCTTCATGAAACTTTGTGATCCTTCCCTTTATCCTCTGTTATGGCTCTCCCACATGGACTCAACTGGAAGAGGCCCTCAAATCATGTAGAAACAACCCTCTTGACGTGATTTCTCTGATTGAAAAATAAAGTTGGAGATGACTGAATTTAAATGACGATCGTGCCCAAAAATTTCAGATCCGACTGTTGCCCCAAAAAAATGAAGCTCCAAAATTGACTAAGTGTAAGGGTGACCTTTTCTCAACTTTCAGACTTTCGGAGGTCGAAAATCCTCTAAGGTCGAAATGCCAAAAATCTAGGTCTTCAAAAATGGCTAAGTGTGAAAAATGTTTTTTCCCTGCACCAAAATTTGACTAAGTCAAAATTGGGTGTCTATTGACTTGGGAGGACTTCTGGGTAAGCTTTGCAGAATCTATCCACAATCTCTTGTACCTCTTCAAAATCAGCCATTTTGACCCCTTTAAGGAGTTCTTGATGTTTCTCTCAGAAGGTGATCAATTCTAGTTCAAACTCATGTATTTCCTCTTCCCGAGATAACATCTTCTGAATTTCTTCCTTCTGATAGAACATTTGTTGAAGGTCTTCTTTTGTTTTAACTCCTCCAAAGATGTCCAGATACTTATTTACGATGACATTTACAAGATGCATTGTTTTCTCATCATCTTCTTCATACAAATCTAGGTCCAACCCTTTGAAAAACTTATGCATTTCCCCCATGAAAAGAAAACTTTTATCCCTCCTTTTATTCATTCTCTTTAGCACCTTTTCAAAAATGGTCAAAGCGCCAGTGATATCTTGGATCCATTCCTCAAAATTATCCAGCTCTGACCCTTGATACACCTTAACCAAAACTTGGAAGCGCTGCTTCCTTATTACCATAATATCTTCTAGTGCCTTTTGCCACTTCAAGGTCTTTTCCTCCAAACCATCCTCCTCACTCATAATCTCAACCAATAATGTGATTCCTTGAAGAATACTTTCGAAAGGCTTCAAAATATTCTTAAGAGCCACCTTGGAAAACTCTTCAAAATCAGCCTTCCAGTCTGCACAAGCTTGCACAAAAGAATGTGGGACGTTTCTCGATGTATTTACATCACCCCTTTTCTCCAAAATAGCCTGTAATGAGGCCTCAAGGTTACTAGGGTCAATGGGACCCGGTGTCTTGAGGATAAACTTCTTCATTACCTCATTTTGTTCCATCAATGCTTTTATCTTCTCTTCATCCTTGTCCATGAAGCCTAGAGCATGCTTCAACCTGAGGGTAGCTAGATTTTTACTCCCTTCTCTAGTTGGCTCTCCCAGATCTACTTCCTCCAACACATAATCATCTGGGGTGACTTCAGTCATACTGATACTCATTGTAGGGACAACCACCTGAGCCTTACATCTACCCGCTTGGTCTTGTATTACATATGAAAGGGTCCTTTCTCGGGTACTAGATCTGACTTGATGGAATGCTCTCCCTAATGTCACCATATCTATTTCATCATTAGTATACACCCTTGTTCTTGGATGAATCTCCTTGGTGAACGAAGTGGGCTTTGAAAAAGCAATAAGGGGCTCATAAGGGGCTGCTAGAGTCGAGGTAGTAGTAGGGCATTCTATCTCCATCTCCTCATGAATTTCCTCCTCTCCTCCTTATGTTTCTTGCTCTTCCATCACATTCAGTTCCTCTTCCACATTTGTCTATTCTTCCTCTTCAACCTATTTCTTCGATCCATCTTGTCCTTCTAACAAAATCTCACCAATTGCCTCTATTTCCTTTTTTGTCTCCTGCGGCCCTTGTGCTAATGTTTCAGTATGGACAAGTGGTGGAATAGGAGCTTGGGAAGGAGGGTTCTGCATGGGAGGAGTAGGAGTGGTAGGGGGAGTGGGTGAAGCCATTGGTGGAGGAGGAGTTGGCATGAGAACATGAACATGCAGAGGTTTTGGTGGCAATGGAGTAGTTTGAACCGGAGGCAAAAGTGGATTGGTAGGTGGTGTTGATTGCGGAGGTGGAAGAGGAGTTTGATGCATTGGTGGAGGTGGAGGTGGAACTGAGTGTGAAATTGAGGGAATTCATGCTGCTATATCTTCCCCAGAAGTGACACCTATAGAAGAATATCTTCCAGACTCTGTTGTCTCCTTCTGAATTTCAGTCACGACCTCCTCGATTGATTTTTGAGAGTGTCACAGGACTTCCTCTCCCACTTTACCAAGAGGGCCAGTGAACTATGTAGGGAGGGAATCAAAAGAAAAGGACTGTCCTACAGTTGGAGCATGTTGCTCAGATTCTTGAAAACCATGAAGTCCCTCAAAGTCAGAGATATCAAATTCATCATCTCCTAGAGCATCCAAATTTATAGGTTCACCTTGGGTTCCTCCTCCGATGTCTTCTTGTTGATCATCCTCCAGTACCTGCCTTCTCTTTAAGAATCCCGCAGACTAGGTCCTTCTGCTTAGGGGAAATTGATCCTCCTCATCTTCATCTTCTTCTAAGAGAGTGTCCATATGAGTGGGCATCGGGTCTTTCTTCCTTTTTTACACATGCCCTTTTATCACCCCAGTCGGCCTAGGTCCGGTTACCTTGAACTTGGGTGTCTTCTTTGGTGCACTCAAAGGTTTAGGACCATTAGAAGAAGGAACATCTAGAGGTGCTATGCTTCCATTCATTCTAGTTTTGGGCTTCTTTGAGTGGGTAGCCAAGTCGTATGTCGTAGGGCGCTCATGTCTATACACCATTTTCGGCTTCTGCGACACAACCTCTTTGCATTATGGCATCAGCACCTTCTCCCCTTTCTTCTTGTTTTCATTGGAGGACTAAGTTGGTTGTTGTTTCATTGGCATTGGATCCATAGGAAATGAATAGGTAATCCACACCTTAGTTACTTTGATGACATGTCTTGCCTTGAAGTTGATATCATCATTTTCATCCCTATCGACCTCCACATTCAAAATGGCCCTGGTGTATACTTTATCCAAATTGTAAATAGGATCTAGAACATCCTCAAAGTTAGCTCCCTTTACCTTTGGGGGTATCATCAGCAGTAGAGTAGTCTGTGCCAGCTCTAAGCTCATCTCGTAGTAGTCGCAGATCCTGACCTCATAGTCATATAGGTAGTACATTTATCCAATGGTCCTCAATGTGGGGCTCATGTACATAATGCCTTCCCATTATGTGACTGTATGTACCAATTGGATCAAATCAGGTCCTTATGAGGTTATAACTCTGTAGTGGAAATTCATCCCATTCGAATGCCAAGGACTTACAAATCTTCATGTCTTGTACACAGTGGGGCCCTATGAAAATTGGGAAGTCCCAATAGTGCTTCTTCTTGTGCCGGATATGTTCATGGGCATCTAACAGTTGTCTAGCCATCTCCAACAAGATTATCCTATCTGATGGATATCTTGGCAGCTTCTTAGGAGCCAGGGTGCATCCTGCCACCCAAATGTATGTAAAAGTCTTGAACTGAATATAAAATGCCCCAAGGGCCTTCACCTTTGCCGCAACTTATGTTGACATCCTTTTGGCATAGTCTCCTTCTATGGAGTGTATGATAGCGAACACAAAAGCATCGTTGATGATGTAGAAATCAATATTGTTATGTGTGTAATACTGCTTCCGAACTAGTTGTGGGTATAGTGTGAATGGCCATGCATTCTGATCACCCATAGCACCAACTTTCACCAATCCTGGGTACACCACTCTTGCATCCAATAGGTACACAACATAGGATGTCATGTAAAAGTGTGGGTCATTCTTTACTATGATCTGTTGTTGATCCAAGTTGTCACTGAGGATGGTGGCCCGATCAAATCTTGCCTACCTCTCCTTTATCTTTTCAATAAGCAAGATCATCCATGGTTCCAACTGTATAGAATTTGGCAATCCATACACCTGACTGATCATGGTGATGGATGCTTGGATGTCCTCTTTCATGTACCCCCTCCTCATGTCTATCTTTTCTAGTTTATTCTTGGGTAGAGGTTGTATGAGGTACTCTTTGTTCACAATCTCATGGAATAATGAGATGTCTCTATTGTATAATTCCATACCCTTGCCGATGGAGAAGTAGAATTTGTCTACCCCTTTGGGTAAATGGAAGACATCTTCAATATTGTCTGGCCTGGGATCCAAAACTACTTTGCCCATGTTGTTCTTGACTATTCTTTCATCTGGTATATATTGACTTTCTAGAGTGTTGATCAAATCTAAGGATAGGATGGAGACAGGGTGTGCTGCTACATTCACCAGAGAACAATACACTAATGAAGTTCAATCCTTGGACCTCCCTGCTGGTTGTGCACATTTGATCAGGTAGTCATTCCAATTGATGTTCCTGATATCAGTATCTGTGGTCTCAGCATGCAAGCTCCCCACTTTGGAGGGTGTGTGATATCCTTTGAACTGGTACCTCATGGTCGGTGAGTTGACCTTCTCTACCATTTATGCAAAGAGCCAAGGGACACAAATCAAAGATTATCAAATTACATAAATTATGCAAGAGAAAATGAGATAGAAACAACTAAACTACTAAAGTTTAAAGCCTCTAGAAATAAATTTTGGCATTTCGGACCTTTGGGGGTATATGACCTCTGAAAGGCCGAAAAGGCTGAAATGCCGAAAGAAGGGTACCCAACCAAAGTTTTGGCCTCGGCACTTCAGATATGCAAAAGCATGGTTTCGGTGATTTGAACATGTCAAATTTTTGGTGTGCGAAACCACCGAAACGCTGAAAATGGGACTTAGTTGAATTCTTGAAGGAAGATCCCTCTACAAGTTTCAGACTGTGAAAGTCTGAAAGTTTTTAGGGCCGAATGGTGAAGATCGAGGGTTTAGGCTTTCAAGCTCAAAAATGGGTTCGACCACAAACCCGTGGCTAAGGGGTCCAAGGAGACAACCTTGCGACCCTGAAGTGGGACAAGACTGACCAACCAAGACAAACCCTAGCAAAAATGCTACCTAAAAATGAAAGAAACAAAACTTAAACTAGAAGGGAGAAAGGGAGAGAGGAAAACACCAACCTCAAACAAGTCGTGAGACGAAAGCCAAGAAGCAAACAAGAAGAGCCCGAAACTGAAAACCGGGAAGAAAACGTGCCTTGAAGCTCCAAAAAAATGATGATCGCGAGTAGAAAACAACTGAGTCAAAAAGTGGCTCACCGCCTTATATAGGCAACCGGTGGGGGGTAACATCAGCCACCTCCACCGATCGGCCTTTCGGGGGTCCTTGACCTCCGAAAGTCCAAAGTGCCGAAAGGCCGATTCTCTTCAGAGAATTAGACCTTTCAGTGTCCGAACCTTTGAAAGTCCAAAACCCCAGATATTGAATATGCCTTGGGTTTCCTGGATTTTTGGGCCTTTCGCACTTTTAGGACTCCAAAAGTGCGAAACACAAACAAGACCAAAGAAAACAACTAGACCTAAAGACAAACACCCAAACAGACAAATAGAGGAAAAGACCCAGAGAAAGCAAAAAAGAGGGGGGGCCTAAAGCAAGGAGGCTTAAAAGGGGAGCGTGGTTGTGGAACTACAACATAAATGAAAATGGGTTGAGAGGCAAGGACAAGCCCATTCTCAGCGAACTACTTCTTTAACAAGCTACCATTGCCTAGGCTAGACTGTTGCAAGTTAGAAGCCCTAGCACCAACAACATCATCAACAATGATCACATTGGGAATCATCCCACTAGCAACCACTCCCTCAGAAGAGGCCACAAGCACACCCGTAGAATAAGGGGAAGCACTAGGAGCCGATGCCGGAGAAGAAGGCCCCGCGAAAACTTTAGCAGTCATCGAACCAGGTCCAGTAGAGGATGACATAAGAGCAAGCCAGGAAGGCTAAGCAACACCTCCAACATTAGGCCTGACACTAGGACTTCTGCTAGCCATCGCTTTAGAGTTGCAAGTAGAAACCCTAGTCGCACCAACACAAGCGGAAGCGGGAGAAGACATCGCATATTAAAGTTTATATTCTAGATTATGATGTTGATAAGAGGGTCCCAATTCATATTGTGTATGGCAATGGCCATACATGATCCTGATGTGAATATTGACTATGACTATGTGGGGTAACTTGTCAAGGCATTGCATGAAGAGTTAGTTGCAATTCAACAAAACCCTAACAAAATTGATTTAAAATACTACTCATTGCTCTGTCAATAAATACTTTATTTAAACTTACATAAAGTTGATAATAGGTTGAGATTAGATAAATTTGATGAATATGAAAACATAAAATTAATTCAGTATTGGACAAGAGCATATGACATGAACTATTCGTCCCCAAGTTTTGTATACTTTGAGAATTGGATAGTTAACCCTATACTCAACCTTCTAGGAAAGAAAGATTTCTACAAGATTTACCCATTGATCAAGAAGCTAATGAGGCCAAAGGCATAAATGCCTAATGGGCCATACGAACACTATTGGGGTGATTATTTTTTCTTTGATGATTTTACACTAATAAGAGTCTATGATTGCCCCTTGCCACCTCACATGATGCTAGTCTTTGTGCCAAATAGGATTGCAACAGTTGAACTCTTTTGGCAATTGCTTCTAATCGGAAATGAATATTTTCACTGAATACTTTTCTAAGGAAGTATAAGATGGATACAAGAGTTTGCAGGAACTATGACCAAGAAGGATTCATGAATCAAACATTTTAGAAAATGTTGAGGGAAATAGATGCCTCCATCAACGAGGCCATGTATGAAGAGGATATAATCAAAAATTTATTTAATAAGGCATAGGTGCATGACATGAGAGCCAAGTGGAACAATTTGAAAAGGGCAGAGAACATATTAATTGAATAGGAAACAACTTCCCTAGGGTTTACCCCAATTTTCCTCTATTGAAAAGAACTTCGACAATGATGGACAATTATGACATATTGGTTGGAAACTACCACAAGTAGAAGAAGAAAGGCCAGCGCCACAGTCTCCCCCACAAAAACAAATAATTAAGGGGATAGTGATCAGAGACCAACAAGAGGAAGAGGCCATTTCCAACCCTGCATATAGAGAGTGCCCTTAGAAAATACAAATAAATGAGCCTTTAGTAGAATACTTTTTTCATGAGGAGATTGAGAATAGTGAAGGAATATAATTGGAACAATCCACTCAGAGGCTAAGAGAGAAGCTTAATCAAGGACTTGGTGACGGGATGGAACTCTACAAGGATCAACCCTATGGAAATTTATGGATGAAAGAGAGATTGATGTACAAGAATTCTTACAAGATGATGATTTTGTAAACATTGAGGAGTTTAAAAGTTTTTTAATGTGATTGAAAGGAAGCGAAGTGAAAAAAACTAATGGAGAAAGGACATGGCTTGGACCCTGATCTGCTACAATAGGCTACACTTTCCACATTGCAACAATTTGATCCTAATGAAGTGAAGTTGATAGTTGAGGAAGCAAGAAAACTAGTCTTGGACAATGAGATGCTTCTACTTTCGAGTTGGGACCTTCAGTCCTCATTCATTATTAATCAAATAAAAAATTAGAGTAATATTGCATTTTCTTCATAGTTTGATTTTGGAAAATTCATGAATGGATCAAGATTAGATCCTAGATCCCAAACTTTGCCAATTTGGGCATTAGCTTTGGTGACACAAAAGCCCCATATGATTGACATTGGAGAAGAAAGAAGAGGTAATGCCATTATACAAAAATTAAAGAATAGATATTGCAAGCATGATGAGTCATGTTGCAATGATGAATCAATCAACAATGATGGGAAAGGAGAAAAGATTCAAAGAAATGCACATTGATGTGAATGCAATGTCCAAAAGGTGTGATAAATTGTGAATTGAGCAACTGCCACATTACACCTTGCAACTTCCTCCAACATCAAAATTTGATCAAAGTGTGGAACAAGTTTTAGGACAACCAGCTACAGAGGGGGTAATTGTGCCTCACGACATTGTGGAACAACTAAATGGATATGGAGAGATTGATATTAATGAATTCAATGTGTCATTGATAAAATGTTAAAATTTGAAAGAGATTATGCCAAGTTCAACTCAGATGCTCGAGATATAATAGATGCAAGGTAGCGGGAGGCTATAGCATTGATGGAGGAATTGAAAGGTTTTGGTTGGCCAACTAATAAAGAAGTTGAAAAGAAGGAAATTTTTTTGAAGAAAAAGGATAAATAGAAAGAATAAATGAAGAGGACCCCACCATTTTGTTTTTTAGATTTTGTGAAGTTTTTTTTTATGTGATGACAAGGCCATTAACATGCTTCAAGGAAGTTAGTCAATTATGTAAATAGACATCTTGTCCGGCTCAACTAATGCCATGAATGTTCCACACAGTTAGGAATGAAGCTGATAACCAACTTGAAGGTAACATGACGAGTTTAGTGCCCTTTTATCTTCTTCAAATGCTTTTCTTTGCAAGTTCTACATGCAGTTTTTTAGAGACACATCATAGGATGTTACAACTTCTTTAGCAGTTGTAGAGATCACATCTTCTATTCCCTCAGAACACCTAGATTAATAGATCTTGTAGGCATGATTGCCTCACTGGGATTAGTTAGGGATATAATATTTTATTGTTAAAATATGATATTGTAAATGATCTAAAGCTTGTTGCATTCTTTGTTCTATAAAAGGAATACTGAGATCGTGTTTTAAGTCTTTTGGAAATTGTTATCAATTGGAGAGTATAATAGAATGATGTTAGTCATTCTATGGGTCTTGGATAGAACATCTAATATTGTATCAGTTTAATGATATAAATAGAAGGTCTAAGCTTGTAAGATCTGAGAATCACTTTATTGTCTCTATGTTGTATTCAAACACGCATACAAACTTCAATATAAAGTATGTTTGAATTCATCTGTTTACTTTTTGTGAATATGTGTCAATGGTTTTTTTCTTTCTTTCAAGGGAAGAATTAGATTCTTAAAGCAGTTAATAGTGAGTGTGGGAATAAAGCGTAGATTTCACAAGTATGATAAATGGTGATTTGGGCTTAATTAAATGCAAGGCATAAATTGATATAATGTTTTTTTACTTTCAGTCATTTATGGAGGGAAAGACATGGTTTAATTTGTTCAACTCTATCACCCACTTAATAAGGTACTGATCCTAAAATTCTCTTAGGATTACATGTGTAGGAAAATCTTAAATTCAAAACCAAATTAATTTCTTGTTTTAGGAGTAGAGTTTGATTAGGAACTGCTCCCAATCACATATACATGATACTTACCAAGTAAAATAGCCAAAGAAGAGTTTACATGAACATCTGAAATTGCCAAGTCATAAAATGAATCAAGGTACACTCACCTAAGTCAGGCAGATGCTTGAAGAGTAGAAGGTGTTTGGACTAATAATTTCAGCCCTCATTCTTGATGTGAATTTGCAAATTGTATAAGAAAGGACCTACCTCGAGTTCTCGCTCGACCACCTACACTGCTAAAAAGGAGGTCTCGGAAGGGAGGGGTCATATATGATTTTTGGATATTGTTTGTCCCTGGGTCTCCGATGGAATACCACTAAGCAAAGTGAGCGGGCTACAAAGATGCGAGATATGACAAAATGCAGAGGGAAGAAGCAGAACGTACATGGCCTGACTTTCCGCTGTGGTTGTTCGAGGGACCCTTGAATTGGAGCGGAGAAGTGAGGTAATGTTTCATGTGAGCTTTTAGTGCCTAGGTACCCCGAGTTTATGTGAAGCATAGGATGTTTCGAGGTAGAGTGTCATGGAAGGGAGAGGTGACAAGAAGAGTAATCCCGACAAAACAAGTTAAGAGGTGCACCCCAGGTTTCCACAGTACACAAAGTGAGTTAAGAAAGAAGGTTGCGGAAGAGTGGGTATGGTTTTCAAAGCATGCAGTGCAATGAGAAGCCCACCTTTCTGCACGTTTTTATTGGGGAGTGCAAGACAAAGTGCAGAATCTCAGAGCTCATGACTTCTCCGTGTTTCCTTGGGGCACAAGGTAACAAAAGAAAGAAGGTTGCGGAAGTGCGGGGTGGGATGTTAAAAGCTTATAAAAGGTGAAGGACCCCGTCACTCCGCTCAAAACCTTCGATGAATGCAAAGAAAGGTGTGGAAGAAAGTGGTTCGCGTGTGCTTAGAGATGCGAAGGAAAGAAGGCACCCCAACTTTCTGTGAGAGAAGGTTGGAGCCAGTTGGGTAAGCGATAGAAAAGCGAGGTGTTTGTTACAAAAATATATGTGAGACCTTGTGTTTTTGCAAGCATGAGCCATGACTGTCAGGATTGCCAACAGATCATCGAGGTGTATAGATATGCATTCTTGATTTGGTCCATGGGAAGTCAAACCTACCAGATGATGGCACGTTGTGCCACAAATGCAGGATATTGCCAAATGATCGAAGTCGAGGGAATTTGACCATGCATTTTGGAGGCAAAATGAAGGACTGAGAATCCCAACTATGAATTGACACTTATAGGCCGAATTGCAGAGGGCTTTCCAATCAATTAAGACATGGATTAATGCATTTCACCATAAAGGGATTTTGGGTATCACATTGGGCTTTACTGTAGCAGAGATTTTAGCAGGTTTGAAATCTTTTTGCAGAATTTGTTCAATACATGTTACATAAAAATAATAGCGTTTTGTTACCATAATTATAAAGTTCAAAAAATTCAGAGGATAAAGCTTTGAAAGGAAAATGATAAATACCTTGTAGGGTTATACATTTGCATTCAAAAGATTGTTTGTTCTATTGTGTCGCAAGTATGGAGTTGTCCATAAAAAAAGATGTATGATCGTTGTTGATGTTGTTGCAAGAGGTGTATAAAGATTATTGCCATGAGCAGGAGGACGGTTTGGATTGTGGCTATAGAGGTATCAAAAGATCTCGTGGTGGCTATAAAGATATCAAAACCTTCAAGTGCAAGAGTAGGTTTTGTCTGCCTCTTGAAAATGACAACTATCTCTATTTGTTGCCCCTTAATTTGCCTTTCATGGCAAATTGCATCAGAAGGCTTGGTTGAATGACCAAGAAATAACAGCTCATGAATATTGAGCACCCTCTAAGACTCATTTATGACCCTTCTAGTAGTGAAGGCAGAAGATGAGAATCTACCACCCATGGTCTTCCCTTGAAGGTGTGAGGCTGAAAATCTTATATTTGTGGCATCATTGCAACACTAACCGACCAAGTGTGATAGTGGCATGGCTCACAAATTTTACGGGTTCACTCAGTTGCCTTAACTTGGGTAACATTGATGAGCCAATGCAAAAACTGCACTACAAGAAAAATCTAGTGGGAAATCATTCAAGATGGGCAACACTCCTCTTCGAATAACCGGTAGCAATTAAACATGCATTTTAGGGTTCTCAACCTGTAGCTTGTAGCATCCCTTATTTCTTATAAAAGGGCTTCCAAGGCCGAGGAGAGTGTGCTAAAAATTTGGGTAGAATCAACATCTACATAGGAAAACTCTAGGTTATGGGAGAAAGGGCTCAAATACAGTTGTATTTCATAAATCATGGGTGTTTCATTTGTGCATAGTATTGTAATTGGTGAGAAATTATCTTCATAAAATGTACATCAATTATTTGAATCTAATAAATTAAGAGTTTGTTTGATTATATCTATGCATTTTATCTTAATGTAATTTGTATTGTTTATTCATCTACTCTCCTTCAAGAATGGAGTTAAAACATTGTGTATAAACAATAGTAACTAATGTATGTGATATGGATGCTTAAGTAAGAGTTTTAATCCAATATAACATAGACGTATTGTTTCTAGGAATTAGCATACCATAATATTAATGATTCTTGCCTTGAATATTTGTGGGAATTTAATATAACCCAATATTTGACTCTATAACCCAAAATTAGGCACCGGTATGTACATGTCTACCTAAGTTCTCAGTAATGATTGATATAATTTAGATAGTTTTACTTTTTGTTGTTTCTTTAGGTATAATTACTTTCAAGCTTCTAGCCCGTAATGAAGTTGTAATAAATTAGAGTTGAGTTGACTCTGTATACTACCAATGTATACTCTATTGCATTAAGTTTGGAAGCAAGATCTACAGGAATATGCA
The DNA here is from genome assembly GCA_027943335.1 of Chamaecyparis obtusa. NCBI lineage: Eukaryota > Viridiplantae > Streptophyta > Pinopsida > Cupressales > Cupressaceae > Chamaecyparis > Chamaecyparis obtusa. Next base: position 1,129,576 of record BSBK01004543.1, on the reverse strand, counting down.
ATATCAAGCCCCACTTGACATCTCAATCAAATATTGCATCAAAGGGATACCCACCTGGATTTTACAGAGCCCAAAGTGAAGGAGACATACCAAATTTATAAGGAATTCTCGATCAATTGGCTAGTGACCTAAGGTTTTTGTTGACAGAAGAAGGCTAATTCCTATGAAAACCTGAGGCATCACCTGGAACAACTAATAAAAGGTCTTTTGACCTTGTTTTTTAGCCTGTAAGTCTAGTTGTTTGAAGATAGGGGATAACAACCCTTAGGGATTTGTAGGACATTAGTTGGAATCACTAATAGATTGGTGATTATGTTGGGGTGTCATTTTACAGATTCAATTTTACTATAAAAGCCTTAAGTGAATGTATGGAAATGTTCAATTTATAGATGGTATATCACGGTCCTCCCACATGAAAATGACTTTTATGTACATTATTGTGGTTTAGGTTGGAGATAGGCTGAACAAATGACATTATATCTTAGCTTAACACTTTATCTTGGGGAAACAAAAATAATGTTGATGAGTGTAATAGAGTTAATGAAGTTTTAGGGTCTGAGGTTTTTCAAGTTCAAAAGCATATTGTTGTATTTGAAAGGGTCATTGAAAGGTTTCAATACATTGTTGTAGAAAGGGAAGTTGTTACAAGAATTCATTGAGTCAGAGTGTTCGAAAAATTGTTTAAGTTAGATTTGTTGCTCAAGTATGACAAAAAATGACACTCCCACATAAAGGTGAAGCTCCTGTATTTCTTCCATATTTGAATTGGGAGAAAAAATTATAGGAAGATATCCTGTCTCAACTGAATGTACTTGCATGGAAAGAAAGAACCTCCTATGTTGAATATAGAGAAGTGGTTGTTGTTTTCAACAAAGAAGAATATATAGCCCAAATACATGAGGAGAACATCCATAAATTACTAATAGTCGCAAGGAATTTGGCAATCCAACAGTGATATTTTACAACCCATTTTGGGTGGTGACTCTGGAATCATAAATTTACCAATTCTAGATAAATATCTTAAAATACTTTGAGAGAAGGTATTGAAGTCTACATGATTTGTTAAGGTTTTGATGTACAATATCAGTGAATTTATTAAGTTGTTCATTGATATGCATGGTAGAATATCCTTGAAACGACCCCCCTCAAAAGACTCTTCAACCAACAAAAGAAGAAAGATGGATAACTCAAGATAAAGATACTTTTGAATCACCTCGTTCTGAATGTCATTTCATTCATCGAGTAGAAAGTAGACTAGCACTTGCGCCCAAAGGAGGTGCAAGGGATACGCCGATAGGAATTTATCTACAAGTCATTTTAAGTTAGATAATAGAATATTTTTAGTGATAGTAGTTGACATAGTATTTTACAAATCAGAATCAATAATATATGCAAAATGGAAATCAGTAGGGCATAAGGGCAATACGTACCTTTTCTCACTATATTGAGAGCTACTAGAGTTGGGACTCTTCCTTTTTCCTAATAATTGTGTATCGATTTTTTTTCATTCTTGAGTATCAATCAAAGGATAATGGTGGTTGTATACGAATGTCATTCATTTTTTTAACTCTTGATATGGCTATAAATTTTAATCCTTGTCTTTCTATTCTACATATATCAATTGTTTCTTTGGAGAGTGTTAGTCCATGAGATTTATGTATAGTGATCGCCCATGCCATAGATAGTGGTATTTGACTATGGTTTCCTAGGGATATTCGTTTAATAGGTATACTTTTTCGGTCATCTTGGTTCCAAGAAGGGCCATCGTAATTATCAAATCTAACAACCATGTAGAGAGGTAATTCTGGGGGTTTCATGCTAACTGTGTACACAATATGTAGTACCTCACCAAGAGATCCATTGACTAGCCCTGTTTGTGTCCACATGTTTGTTGTTAACATTGTTCTTTGTCCTTTACATAACAAAAGTTCTTGTGGTAATTGGTCAATGTCAGTATCAGTGTTTGACTTTATGTTTGTTTTTACTGCAATATAGAGAGCAATAGGCAAATGTAGTAGTTGCAACATTTTTTTGTTGTGGACATTCACCAAATCATTTGTAGAGTATAGATGCAATGATTGGTTGAATTTCTTTTGTTCTTCAAGACATAGGGATTTGTTTGTGCATTTCATTAGTAATTCCCAATCTTATTTTGTTGGTTCTGCATTTTGAATATTTTGTAATATTCGATGAAAGTCAATTTGAGTTTGAGTGTCACCTTGCTGATGAAATATTATTTCCAATGTAACAATTGTAGTGAATTGGTCCCATAGGAATTTGGAATTTGAGTGTGATGCATAGATCGGTTTGTCCATAACATGTGGTAATTGTGCAAAGTCACCCACAATAATGATAGATGTTCCACCAAACATAAGTGTTGTTTATGGGAGAAAGCTTCACGCAATCTAGTATCTATTTTCAATAGCAACTGTGGTCCTATGAATCTCATCTCATCAATAAGGAGGTATTTTATATGTCTCATGTCTTCTTGAAAAACAAGAAGTGATTGTCTCTTTAGTAGTTGCATTTCTCATTTTGGAATCTTGAGGGCATCATGTATAGTTGAAGCATGTATGTTGAATGTAACAATTCCTGTAGGAGCAACAACTAGGAGTGGGCTTTGTTTCTTTGATGCTAAAATCCAAAGTACGTGTTTGATACAATGTATCACTTAAGATTTTCATGTACCTATTGTTCCTTGTATAATAATGTGCAAGGGTTTCTCGCAGGAGCAATTAGTAAAATGTTGTTTGACAATGGTAAGTGTTATTTTTTGTTTGAGAGATAGTGGGTATGGTGGGTCTTTCAACTCAAATGTGGATTGTTTGTCTTGTGGGGACATCTTGTTTTTGTTTATGAATTTTTATGCAGTGTTGTGAAAATGTGGGGGTATAGAACTACAAGCATCCCATCTGTTCATATTGTCAAAGTCACGTCTACCAAGCATTTCAAGGGTGTCTGGATTTACTCCAAAAGAAAGACCCATTTGTGATAGTGATTCTCATTCATTCATTTGAGTTGTATTATGTATATCATTCTCATTATCAAGGTCATCAACCTCTTCATGGTTAAGCTCTATATGATTGAGGCGATCAATATGCTAGACATGTTATTTTTTAACATTGAGTTGCTTCCAATTTGCGAAAATCTTATCTTTAGTTGGACCAATATCTGCAGAAATAGCTCAAAAATGCTTGTATAGAAGTAGCTCACTCCAATAAAATATTTCAAAATGTTTAGAATCCTCATCTAGTATAGTATAGAATCAAGGAAAGACACTGATTATTGCATTTTGTTTCCTAGATTTCCACTTGCACTCTTTGCAATTGGACAAAAATGAGAAGGATCTAGCATATTCAATTAATGTTACCAATTCCATATCGGGGGGTTATTGTATGTAGGAGTGTAGATAGTTCAATTGCAATGCATTTTCATATGGTTTTCTTCTTTAATGTGATGGAGTACTTTTCTTCGAACATTTACAATCATAAATGAATGACTGTAAACAACTAGTGGCAATTTATCTCTGGCATATGGCATGTCTCTTGTACACATATATCACAATCTGCAATGATCTCAGCCATAAATTTGCGATATGTTGTTACTGCTTGGTCTTTTGGTTCCCGTTGTTTGCATATTCGTGTTAGCATATCAAGACAACTCTCTGATTTCCTTTCTGCCTTAGATGCACATTTTGTAATATATTTAAGAACAATTTCTTTTGATACAATTGGTTGACAATCCATATTAGCTCTCCACATTGATATCATTTATGGGTTGTGTATGTTTAACCTATCATCATTTCATGCAGGGGTATATGTTTTTTTTTCCAAAGTCATCACAAGATAGTGAAGAGTTAGCACATTCAGTCCAAGGAGCTTTGCAGCAACACTCTAATTCTTGACCTCATTTGCGTAGGCATGTTTCTTCAGTACATTGTATATGCCTTTGGATGTGATTGATTAAATCTTCATAGTCATCAAGTGTATTTCTAGAGGATATCTCTGGTGTATTCAACAAGTAAGGATCTTCATGTGATGAATAATGTCGTATGTTTTTTCTTTCAGATTGAATATGAGGATTCCATGCACTTACATATTTGTCAAAGAATGACTTTTCTCTTTCCACAGAAACATGGTTCTACTAGTTAAGTTTGTCCATGTTTGGTGCATTGGGAAGCCAAATGAATCCATGTATGCGTGTTAATCCTTGATGTTTCCATTCATATCTATACTCATAATCAGTTGCACATAAGAACTTATCTATTATTTCCTCACAAAATATTATGAATTATTGATGCAAATATAGAGATGTAGTATGTGGGCTATCAATAATGTTATTTGTTCGGGCTTTGTTTGTCTTCATTCTAGATGGAATGCCTTTTGAAAATAGTTGTTGTAAATCTGGCCATTTAGTATTTGTTGCACTAAATGTGAAGAAAAGCATAGGAGATCCTATCTAGTTGATCATGTTTGAAATCTCACCATGATGCTTGTTCCAATATGAGTGAGTTTCCCTTAAAGAAGATACAAAATAATCAATTCTTCACCTAACTATGTTTTGGGCAATTTTTTTTAAGTGGAGGCGAAGACTGTCAATGGTTGTGGGTATAGAATCCTCTATAGTTTTTTTTTCACAAAAATAGAGGAAATTCCTTGGCTACAATGTCGCATCATAAGATTCAAAGCAAAATATCAAAAACTTGGATGACATCTGAATCCATTATCATGAAATCTCATCAAGTGCACCACATATTCTTGCATCTCAACTTGTCTATATCGAGGTTGCAATTGTAATGCAATACCATTTGGGAAGAGTGTGGGAAAAGACGTGTCTAAAAAACCCTTAGTATCATATTCATTTATTTTAGATGTGTCAAGTTCTGGCCAAGGAACAGGTGTGTCATGTTCATTTGTAATTTGCAAGGTTTCTTTGATGATTTCTATTTCATGGCGTCTATTTCATGACGTCTATTTGGTAATTTAGCTATAAATAATGATGAGTTTGCTACTTCATTTTCAAATTGATCTTCAACATTCATAGATAGAGTGTTCGGTTCTACAATATGTTCATTCTTGACATTAATTCTATGAAGCATGCTTGAAATGCCTGTACTTGTATCGGGAAGTTGTGCTAGAGAGTCAACATCTATTTCAACATCCTTGTAGTGTGGGTCATGTATTTGATCTTATATTGTAATACATACCATACACGACTTCTACTCACAAAGCAATCATAATGGTTCCCATGTGTATGGAATCTTTGAACTACTAGGACATCCAAATTTCCAATTCTATGTGGGAGATATTTATATATTGTCCTCCATGTGCATGGGTTACTTGCACTATTGGATTTAGGCATGCTATGAGCATCTCTTCAACTTGGGTTACATTTTTTTAACTCGTTTGGTTGCTTCCCTGGGTCCATATAATTAGAAGTTGAGAATCTATGCCTACCCTTTTCACGAGAGCATCTAGTACAAACTAGACCATCATTTTTTGTTTTGGTATGCATTCCATGATATCTTTCACTACATATCATGCATGTCTGCAATTTTGATAATGCATCTATTCTATTGTGGAATTTCTTAGAAGCCATTGTAAAGTCACTATCGGGTTGTGGTATGAGATGGTTTGATTGAGTAGTTTCTATCTTATTACTATTTATGAAATGAACCTTGCAAGAGTTTTATGCTTGTTCATTTTTCCTTTCCTACACATGGAAATAAGAAGGTAGTGGAATGGCATCATAAGTGCGTAGTTGTTGTCATGTTAAGTACATAGTATAAAAAATAATGTGTGTTAAGAGAAGAAATTGTAGATGAGGAAATATAATCTTAGTAACATGGGAAAATTGCTCTATCAAATGTAAAAGTCTACACCTATACACCATGGAGTTGTGAACATATGAGGTTAGACTTGTCTGTAAAGCACATAGTATATACATAAAAATAAAAAATATGGAAAGTGTATGAAACCATTAAAGTCATTGTTGGAATTTGGTAATGTTGTCGTGTGATTATGAAGATGTTGCATCATTTCTTGTGAGCTTATCGATGCACATTAAGATTCATGGGTTAAAATGTAGTGAACATATTCAAACATACTAGGTTGAAGCGAGCTTGTTCAAACGTTGACCTTGCATGATGTAGGTCATGTAGTGAACATTAAAAAAATGCAGCTCTTATGACATTAATCTTAAAATCCAACAGAACAATTGACAATGGATTCACCATCAATTCCATTAGCTAAAAAATATCTCAATAGAAACAAATTAGTAAAATAGAGGGAAAAAGATAGTAGATGTAGTAAACAGATAAACTTTCCAAATTCAATAAATTAGAACAACCATTAACAAATTGTCACCATATTTATGCCTCTCTCCTCGGCCAGAGCCCATGTTGTCCTCTCTAGTAGTGTCTTTCCCAGTGCATACCACAGTTGCAATCACAAGAATATGCACCAAGAAGCATATATAAATGTTGGAAGTTTCTTTTGAATTAAAATGGTTTCATGGGATATGTGAGCTCTTATATAGCATTTCGAAGTCTACTTCTATAATTTAGAGTAATTAGAAATTATGAGAATTCTAGACTACAATACTGTCACTTGACAATCAAATATTTTCCAGAGTTGCTGAGAGCTTTCAATATTACTTCAGAGCACAAGATCATATCACTCCTAAACAATAGTTGTTCCCATCTGTGTTTACATGTTTCTGAAACAAAAGTAACCATTCCTACTACCATTATCACAATACCAACAAAATAAAGAAGAACATACAAAATTTGCAAAGCTTTGCTTTCCTCAAACTCAACAATATCGGTACATTATCTCAAAAGTTGTCTATTATACTTGGATACTTGACTATCATCTCAAATCTATAATAATTTCACAAATGAAAGTTTTCAGTTTTGAGCCGGAGAGGCACAAAATAAAAATAACTTCCCCTGTTGTTGTAAGTCAGGTTCCAGACTCTTACCAGGCTACCCATTGATCCAAGGAGGCACTTATTTATAATAGAATTGCCCAACTCTGCCAAAGGTAGATGCTCAATAGTCTCACTTTTGTGTACCCAACAAGAGAATTTGCCCTAATCATCTGAGCATTGACTTGAATTCGTGAAATTGTACAAAGGGTCACCCGGAGTCGAGGTTATTAAATCTTAATGGGCGCAATCGTAAAATACCCCAAAATGTAAACAGACTTGACATCTCTATTATTTCTAACACCAAAGAAAATTTAGGTGTAGTCAACAAAACATTGATTGTCCCGCTTCATCCAAAACTAGCCCCACATTGAGAAGGCAGGAGACCCTGGATCAAATCCTCAATCTTCAAAGTAGAATCCCTAACAGATCCGAGTAAGAGTAGTACTTATTATGAAAAGTACCATCATCCCAAGGAAACCTATCTGAGGCCTTCTTATCCATTCGCTGAAACAAAATCAGTACTTCCTGCGATTGGAACCCATAAATTTTCAAAACCTACTGATATTTTTTTGCTGTTACAGATTACATTATTAATTCCTTGGTCTTTGCAAATCGTGTGTAATGAAAAAAACATGTTTAAGTGATGTCAATGTATAAGTTTGTGTAATAAATAATAGAGATGTCAATGTTTCGCAGAAAAGAGGCATGTAATGGAGGCGTTATGAGTGCATTTTGGTGTCTGTGGCCTCCCTCATTGCCGATCGGAATTCTTCTGACAATTGATTGACATGGGTATAATTCAATTTGCCATTTTAGTTGTTTACAGAGTCACTATGCTGCCGTCAGATTTTTTGCAGTTAGAATTTCTTTCTTGCCAGAAATCATCTTTCTCCTTATTTTCATTAATGGAGCCCACGTTGGAGGTAATGAAATTATTTGACAAGCCAAATATGATTACGATTTTTATTAACAAACAACAGTCTTCGGGAGTCGAGAAAAAAAGTTGTCTTTCATTGATTGAGATCAACACCGACAGAAATTAGTAGAAATCAATAAACATTTTCGCCATTTTCAGATTAATTTCTAAAAAGAGGCATGGGGGAAATGCTGAGGACAATACTTCGTCCACTGTGCACCAGATCATGAAAGAAAAAGTTATTCTGGTAGGACTAGTTTTATGTCTTCTATACAAGCACAACAGCTGCCCCCAAAATAAAGAGAATCCCTCCATTAAACGGAGACTATTTGGAAGCTCCCACGAAGAACAGGACGATTCTGACGCCTCTGTAGCCCCGCTCAGATCTTAATGCAGGCGGGGCAATCTACATCCTATTGCGCACTATCCATGCGAGCGCCAAGGCTCGTCCGTGCCTGCTCCTGTACCTAACATGACGGTGTCTGCTCCACGAGTGCCCACCAGCCTGACGCTTGGATCCAATGGAGGATGGAGGGAATGGAGCACAACTGATTCACACAGAGCTTTAGAACAAACCGACAAGGAGGTTTGTTCAGTCTCAGAGACCAGATTTTCTCAGTGTTTGGAGGATTCCAATCTTAACAGGCGCGGATTGTCATCAAAGGGCGCTATCGCTTTCTCCTTTGGTCCATTTTTCCCTTCCCGTCTACAGCAACAGTGCTTGGCCACCATTTCATCCTCTTCTCAGTCTTTCGACCATGGGAATGATCAGTCTGACGAGAGCACAGATGAAGAATGCTTTTCTCAAGAGCAGACGCCATTTCCTCTGCACTATCAAGCTATATACCAAGGCTGTATTGTGTAAATTGAAACCATCAAGGAAAAAGAAAGTATACTGCTGCGGTGAGTAGTTTTCATCGTCAGACGGACAGTGTGAACGCACCGGTTATGTCAAACTACCAATGAAAATAGAAAACCACTTTATTGTGCAGATTTCCGGTTTCTTAGCGTCAGACTGGTTTTACGTGAAACCTCACGTAATATAGCCTATCGGCTAATTACAACCTATTGTATCTTGGGAGCATGTGTTAACCCCTATGTACCCATCACCAAGTAAGGGAAAAGGTTAATTATAAATCCAATTTAGTAACCCAAGACACAATCCTTTTTTCAATGACTCTGATTTGAGAAGTGAAGAATCAATATCTCCATATTTAAATCAAGAGCCTAGGGATACTTTAAGTTCTAGTCAAGCTAAGAAGATGAATCCATCTCAAGGATATTTAATGTTTGGTCAACCATTTTTAGGTGGGGTAAATGAGATGAGATTAGCTCAAGAGAAAAGGGAACCCGAGGGAAAAATAGTTGTACTAAATGCTTCAATATAAGAAACCCAATCTACTGAATAATTTACAACCAATGTGTCTTTCATACCATTCCCATCTTAATAATTTGTTGTGCAACTGCCTTTTTTACCTCAAATTTATGATGCAAATACAAGTATTATTGCAACCTCAGGTGCATCTACTTCTACGAGTTATGCAATGACTAAAATATTTACTTTGTCCTCTACTTCTTTTGAACCTAGCTCATCAAGCCAATTAGGAACCCAAACTACTAGTGCATCCCAAAAGACTATAATTACCTCAAGTGCTCAGCAAACATAGTCTACTACTACTTCTACTTCTAGTTGGTAGACAATATATAGCTCAGCATGAAGCACAACATCCATGACTAAACCTTTAGTTATAAACCAAATGTTAGGGAGTATGATGGGATCTACATATCAACCTTTTAGGTACAATCCTCTTTTTGAGAAATCTTCTTTCCAGCCTAATACCTAACTACTCCAAATGAAGTAACAAGTGCAACAATTACAAACTTTGTACAACCAATTTCCAAGCCAAAAAGATCAAGCCAATGTCAACCCCCTTTTCAGTTACAGAAGCAACTCAACCAATTAAAGTTGCAAGCACAAGTCTAAGGACCTTAGTTCCAAATTGCTCATCAATTTGCAAGAAAACCTTTGCCTCAAAACATATATAGCCAGATAGATTTCACTAGAATCTCTGGGTACCCTAATCAAATCAATGATGAAGTCAAAAAATATTACTCATGTTTTCAGGGAATACTGATTTATCTAGTGAGGACCTTATCAAAGCTTTCTGAAACATTATTCAGAATTATGAAGTTGATTCAAAACATATAATTATGAATTTGTTTGTTCAATCCCTAACTAATGAAGCTAGGGAATGGTATAGAACCTTACCTAAAAGGTCAATAAGATCATGAAATGAATTTAAGTTCATATTTAAGGAATAATATGAGGATCATTCTGACCCAAAGTTTTCACTCAATGAGATTATGAGTATTCAATAAGGGTCAAATGGAAGTGTTGTCGACTTTAATAATAGGGTTATGAAAGTTTTCCATAAAATCCCCAATCACTTAAAGCCAAATGATTCCATGTGTCTCATGTTTTATACCAATTCCTTTGACCCAAAAATGGAGTATGAATTGAGAAATAAGGATGCACACACATAGAGATTCTTGTAGTATGCCCCAAATTTGGAAAACAACAGGAAAGCCTTTAGAATTATCAGTAAAGGGGATTATGCAAGATTATTTGATGAAAATAAAAATAAACCATCAAGAGAAGAGAACCAAATGGAGAAACTCATGAATCAACTTAAGGATAGTAATAATAAACTTGAGAAAAATGAAAGAAATCCATCATATGACAAATATACATACTAGAGAAATGAGAGGCCCAATATTAAGGACATGCCCTATAAGATTGAATGGAAAGATGGTAATCCTATTAGAGATACACAAAAGGGATCATCAAGTAAGGACACACCAGACCCACTTATAAAATCACATGTAAATACAATTAATGATATCCATTGGTGTTTGGTTTTCCAAATGCCTCATTCACTTGATAATTGTGTTTCTGCACAATCTATTCAAGAAGAAGATGCATCTCATGAAAGGACTAAATATTAACATTCAATTGATAATGTTGTCAATATGTTCACTGATGAAGCATTGTAATCTGTATCAAATGGGCACCATGAAATTTTGGAATATGTTGAGAATGATAAATTGTTAAGTAGAAATGTAACAAGCCAACAAATTTTTACTGATGATGATAAAAATGTTGAAGGTTTTAACTTTATTGTTAATGCAGTAATTAAGGATCAAGAATCTATAACCCTTAGAAGGCCATCTAATGAAAAAATTGGAACATTAACAATTGTTGTTGTTGCACATTATAGAAGCAACTATAATTTGAGAAATTGTGTAGTTGGTATAGATCAGGGAAGGCCTGACAAAGTATTTATCAAATAGGTCATAGATAGTAATAAGAAATAGTATGATTAACCTTAGAAATGCAATGATAAAGTAAATCTACAGTGTCTCAGAATATGAGATTTTTTTTTCTTGATAAAATCAGGAAGAAAGAATAGAAGAATGAAATACATAATAAGGATACATCTCTTCTTGTCACAACAAGAACTACAAAACATGTGAATGAAGATAAAGAGGCAAAAGGAGGAAAAAGAAAGGTTTCCCAATAGATTGTTACATCTTCTCAAACCTTTGATATGGTACAAACTTTATCTCAAATGAAGGTCTTAGCTCCATTGTTAGAAATTATGAAAATAGAATAGCACATAAAATGTGCACTCACTTTAATATTAAATACTGGCATGAAAAATTATGAGATAGTAAAAAAGTGTAATTCTCATGTGCTAACAAATGGGAAAGTTAAAGAAAATTAAGTTGAAGAGATAAAGGCCCCAAAAGTGTATTTAGGAACTACATTCACAAAGTGTTCTTCACAAGTTGATCCATTTTATTTGTCTTTATTGATAAATAAAAAAAATGGTCAAGAATTGTATGATATATTTTGGAGTTGCTATAAATGTGATGTCATTTGGTATAAAGAAGGAAATTGGAATGTGGACTAATAATTCTTATGAAAAGTGTTATTCCATGGATAATAGATCTATTCATGTGGTTGGTATAATGAAATATGTGGAGGTCAAGTTGGAAAACTTCCTAGAAGCCACTTATAACATGGACATCATAGTGGTGGATGTACCACCAAACTATGGTATGCTTCTATTTGGAAAATGGGTTGTTGTTGTGGGAGGACATGTTCAAGTTGATTTTGTTATAATTTTTATTGTTGTTTCACCATAAGATCGACTTGTCAAATCCCGATACAACCAATAGACTTATAGAATCCATAGGAGGCGGTTAAGCCATGTCACAAACCTGAGAGTTACACTAGACAAGGAGACCAAAGGTACACACCTTGAAATAATCCCCCCCAATGAAAGCAAGGGGTTTGAACTTATGACCAAGCTCTGATACTATCCAGAAACTTGTATCTTCAATATACAAGCCACACCAAACCAACAAACTTACTGAATTTCTCAGGAACACTATCACAGATAGAGAAATATGTTGACAACAATGACAACACACCTCTCAAATATGTGACGACACATCTCATCATCACATATTTTCACATTATTCCAACAATCTCCCCCTTTGACATTGATGGAAATATATGATGTGAAAAACAATCAATGTCAAAGAAATAAACAATTTCCTCTTACTGAAACTTTCTCACCCTTGGTTTTATACATGAATCTCTTCTCCCCCTTTGACAACAATGCTAAAGGAACCTCTTAAATATGTGAAAACACATCTCATCAACACATATTTGCACGTTATTCCAATATATTTGTCCTATACAATAATTCTAGTCAATGGAAGAAGTGTAAAGTTAGCAAGATAACCTAGATCATATATCATATTGGAGCTTGTAAATCTAGCAGAGACCAACAATTTTATTGACATTAATTTTGATAACTTTAAAGTGGAATCTAATCATCATTTGATACAAAATTTTGATCAAATGCAATCTTCTGTTAAAGGAAGTCAAGAAGAAATATGGTCAATGTGCTTTAATGGAGCATGCTCAAAAGGAGCTAGAGATGGAGTTGTTTTAATTGCTCCAAGTGGGAAGACCTTACAGTATTATTTCCTATTATCACTTGATTTGACAATAATGTTGTTGAGTATGAGGCCATGTTGTTCAAGCTAGATATAGAAAGAAAATATGAAATTAAACTATTGAAAGTATTTTGTGATATAGAGCGTATCATATCTCAGGTTAAATCAATTTATGCCACTATGAATGATAGATTGAAGTAATATAAACATGTTTTTTGGGATGCCATTGAGTGCTTTGAAAATTCTTCTATAATTTGGATTGGTAGGAATGAGAATAATATGACTAAATTTATGGCCAATGCAAGCTTGAGAAGTGATGACATAACTTTGAATGGTATTTCAAAGGCGGAAATTAAGGCAAGACCTTTTGTACCTAATAATGTCTATAGCTAGCAAGTGTACCTAATAATGTCTATAGCTAGCAATTGTTATAATGTATTGACTATTATAAGTCCCAAGAAATAAATAATATTGCTTTTGTAAAGAATGTTGATGGTGAGGAAACTCTTTTTGGGAATGAAATTATGCAGTTGAAAAAAATAAGATTCCAAAGGGATTAGTAGCCTTACAAAGAGCCTTTGATAATAATGATAGCCAAATTAACATGGTTTCCTCAGTAGTGAAAGAAGATCTTGAGGACGTAAAGCTAGGATCATAAATTTCCCCTAAAAAGGTTTACATAAGAGAAAAGATTTCTCCACAAATTAGGATTATGGTGATAGATCTCTTAAGGAAGTATAAACATGTATTTTCCCAGTCCTATGATGACTTGAAAGCCTACAGGGAAGATTTATTCTAGCATGTAATTCCTTTAAAACCAGATGCAAAACCATATAGACAGAGACAAAGGCCAATAAATCCCACTTTAGAACCTAGAATACAAGAAGAACTCATGCAGTTAAGGGATGGAGGGATCGTTAAACCAATCAAACATTCATCTTGCGTTTCAAAATTTGTCCCTATTAGAAATAAAAATGATGACATTAGATTATGCGTTGATTTCAAAAACCTAAATGTATCCTCATTACATGATAACTACCCTTTGTCCAATATGGAAGCTATGCTCCAAAGTGTCACTAGTTGCAACATGAGTTATTAAGTTATAATCAACGAATAATCAAAGAATATGAACACTACAAAATTATTTTTACAACCCCATGGGTCACTTATGTAAATGTGAGGATGCCATTTGGACTCACAAATACTGGGACAACATTCCAGAGAGAAATAAATCAAAGATTTAATTAACATTATTATGGTAGTATATCAAGATGATCTTAATACGTAGTCTAAAAGGGTCGAGGATCACTACATGCATTTGGAGAATATTTTCATTAAGGCATTGGTGTATGGGTTTTCATTAAACCCAAAGAAATGTAATTTTTCTATAACAAAGGGAAAAATACTTGGCCAAATTGTGTCAAAGGAAGGTGCTAGGATAGATCCTAAAAGGGTTATTCCAATAGACAAAATTGTAGTTCCCAAAACAGTCAAAGCTATTTAGTCCTTTTTTGGTCAAATTAACTTTTTGAGAAGCCTTATCCCAAAATTTGCAGAAATTATCAAATTGATCTCAAATATGTTAAAAATGGAGCTAAAGTTCATTGGTTTGATGAGGAACTTGCTACATTTTTTTTCTATCAAGTGGACCATTAAGGAGGCTACTGTGTTGAAATCTCTAGATTTTAGCAAACCATTCCAACTTTTCTCTTTTGCACCATTTCAACAATATGTTTTGTTTTTCTTCAAGAACATGAGGAGGGATATGAGAAACCAATAGCATTCTTTAGTAAGTCCTTGCAAGATGTAGAATTAAAATATGAAATGATGGAAAAATAAGCATATGCATTAATTAAGGTTTTTAAAAAATTTAGATCTTATTTGGTAGGGGTAAAAGTTGTTGCATATGTTCCTCACTCAGCTGCAAAAGACATTTTTGTGCAATCCAAAGCTAAAGGAAAAAGATGCAGGTGGATTAGTAGAATTCAAGAATTCAATGTTAAGATCCAAATTACTAAATCGGTAAGAGGCCAAGGATTAGCTAAATTGATGATAGAGGATAATTTAGAGGCTAATCAAGTTAACTTGGTTACAAAGAAAAGTGATTTGTAGTACAATATACAACACACCCCTTGGTACATTGATATTTTATTTTCTTGAAGCATTTAAAGTGTCCTTATCATTTATCCGACAACCAAAAGAGGACACTAAAACTATAGGCTTTGAAGTATGTCCTTATCGAAGGTGACATGTATTAGAAGGATAGAGATGGAATTTTGTTGCTTTGTTTGGATGTAGGAAAATTTCAAATAGTGTTGAGAGAAATTCATGAAGGAATGTGTGGTGGGAATTTTCCTACCAAAGTTACAACACATAAGATCCTAAGGGCCAATTATTATTGGCCCACTATCTTCACTAAGACACATAAATTTATAAGAAAATGTGAGGCTTGTCAAAAGTTATCTAGAAAGCTCAAGTATGTTGACACCTTGCCTTTAAGACCTCAACAAGTGGATACCCTTTCACTCAATGGGGTATTGATTTAATCGGTGAAATTGCAAAGAGGTCTAGTGGAGGGCATAAATGGATTTTAGTTGCTACAAACTATTTCACTAAGCGGATTGAAGCTATACCTACAAGGAGAGAAACTAGAAAAGTAGCTATGGATTTTTTGATTAATAACATTATAACAAGTTTAGTGTCCCTATCAAGTTGATCTTAGATGATTATATGCACCTTAGATTAGAAAAATTTATTGATTTTTGTAATAAATATGACATTAAATTTCTTATTCCTCTCCATACCACCCTTAGGGGAATGACCAAGCAGAGTCAAGTAACAAGAGATTGATGAAAATAATGAAGATAATTTTGGAGAAGAATTAAAAAGCATGGTATTCTAAGTTTAGGTGGGCATTATGGGCTGATAGGATAGCAGAGAAGAGAGCCACTAGTAAGTCCCCTTTTGAGCTAATGTATGGGACTTTTTCTAGGATGCCTTTGAATAATCTATTACGTATATATAAGTTCAATCGGGAGGAAGAAATTGAGATTGCACAATCCATGGGGGATAAAATAGAACAACTCATAGAATTGGATGAGATCAGCAATGAAGCTCAGAAGAAAAATGCTAAGTTGCAACATCATGTCAAGTATTTATTTGACAAAAGGACATCAAATAGAAAATTCAAATCTAGTGACATGATATTGAAATGGAATGCTAGAGCACATGAGAAATGAAAACATGGGAAGTTTGAATCATTTTAGATTGGCCAATTTGTGGTCACAAATCTTCATGAGAAGATTCTTATTTACCATAGAATATGAATGGTGAAGATCAAGAATTTCTAGTGCATGGATAATTCTTAAAGCCATTATTTTCCTGAAATTTATTATTTGTGCACAATGGTTTGTATATTTGTACATGTTTTAGGGTGTGTTTGTTTCCTATCATTGATGTGGTGTGTTTTGTTTTAGGTTCTCTCTAGAGATAAGTGGATTCTTGTGTTGCAACAAGCCACCAACCATCTCTGAGCCACCATTAGAACCATAAAATGCATAAAAGTTTTTTAAGTATTTCATATGTTTAATTTGTGCATTTTGTGTTAGGGTTTGTAATTTCTAAGTAAAATGTCTTTCATGCCCTAGGTTTCAACCCATGTTCTAATTCGTTGTTGACTTATTGAATTTGTTACCTAATTTTAAGTTCCCTACGTTATGTCCCCCTTTGGTCTTGACTTGTTTGGTCGGTTGGTTTTTATTTCCTCATGAATATCATGTAATTTTTTTAAAGCCTTTATGAGTCATTATTTTACTGTGTTTATAAGTCTTATCCCTGGTAAACAACCACTTTTGAGTAATGAAATGAGCACGTGCTGTAATAAATTGTTTAAATGATTTATCATAGGTTCACAACCATTTTATCAGGCTACCCTTAACTATTGTAAAGCTGCAATTGGTGTCTAATGGTGACAAACAATGCCTGATCGCATCCTCACAGCTGTTAAAACAAATTAACTTGAAATCTTGCGAAGCTGCGATCATCTTGTAAGAAGTTACATTCCACATTGGTTGCATGTTTGCAGTGGTACTATCAAATGTCTCTCACAGTTTATCAGCGGCTAGAGCTAGCATCTTCTGCAGCTTGCAAATGTGCAAGGTGTTGATACGTGTCTCAAACAGCTAGTGTAAAATACAAATAATTTGCTCAACTCCACCATGCATGAAATAATGTCCAATCTAAAGGGGTCAAACAAATGATCATTTGTCATATGGCACCACGCTGGCCAAATTCTGCTGATATGTGAAAGTTAAATCTTCTTGATCACACCATGCTATTCAACTCAGAAAAAGATCAACAAGCCATATTTAAAATTCACAAGTCTGCACAGCTAGAGTTAAAATTGATAGTTCAATTTATGCAAAATTAATTTTGAAGAGATGGTGTTGTCAACACCAAGGTTATGGAAATAAATATGAGGATTGAGCTGTCATTCCGCACGCTTGCAATCGTAGAAGTTGATTTCTGAGTGTAGTGCATACTGAAAATATGCAGATTATCAAGCAGTCAGAAAGCATCAAGAAAGAAGTAAAAAATTTCCATATTTTCTATGAATTGTGAAGTAAAATTGTGGCTTTGGGGTGATTTGTATGAAATTGTTAATTAATTATTGTGCCTTCTCAGTCTGGGTCGTCCAAAAAACTACAAGAAAAGCTATTTTTTCAAATTTTTCTTGATATTTTACCTAAATCATCTGCAATCCAATCAACAAATAAGTATTATGGGGATGAATGTCGTAATTGTAGAAATCTCAACATTACTTTATCTTGGTTGGAAATTTCAGTTCTTTTATCTGAAGGAATTGGAATATGGCCAAATTAATTGTCATTGACGTATTTATGGATGTTAAATTCCTCATGGAATTGGCTAAAAGAATTCTTTTGCGTCTAACAGGAGTAACATAGAGGCCTTCAGAATTACAGGAGCAACATGTACTGACATTGATTTTGATAGATAGATTAGCAACTATAAGGAACATAGGGCATCTCTGAGGAAAAATGAAATACCAAGGTATATGCCCAACGGGGTAAAGAGAATACTCATTATAGTCCCCAATACAGATGAAGATCCCTTGGAGCTTAATTCTTTTGAATTTTACTTCATTTACACTGTATATTGGTTATGTCAAGTTCTAGATTATGATGTTGTTAAGAGGGTCCCAATTGCGATTATGTGTATGGAAATGACCATATAGAATCCTAATGTGAATATTGACTATGACTATGTGAGGTATCTTGTCAAGGTGTTGCATGAAGGGTTAGTTGCAATTCAACAAAACCCTAACAAAAATGATTTCAAATACTACTCATTGCTCTATCATTTAATCCTTTATTTTAACTTAGATAAAGTGGATAAGAGGTTGAGATTAGATAAATTTGATGAATATGGAAACATAAAACCAATTCAGTATTTGGCAAGAGCATAGGGCATGAACCATTGATCCCCAAGTTTTGTATACTTTGAGAATTGGATAGTTAACCCGATACTCAACCTTCTAGGAAAGAAGGATTTTTATAGACTTTCCTCACCAATCAAGAAGCTAATGAGGTCAAAGACATAAATTCCTAATGGGCCATATGATCATAATTGGGGTGATTATTTTTACTTTGATGGTTTCACACTAATACGAGTCTTTGACTTTCCCCAACCACCTCACATGATGCCAGTCTGTGCCAGAAAGGATTGCAACAATTGAACTCTTTTGGAAATTGCTTCTAATTAAAAATGAATATTTGCAAGGGAATAAGAGGTGCACATTTTTTCCCAAGCTAATCAAAATATGTGAGTTTTCTTTTGGAAGAAGGTCATTAGATGCACTGAATAATTTTCTAAGGTAGTATAAGATGGATGCAAGAGTTTGCAGGAATTATGACCTAGAAGGATTCATGAATCAAACATTACAGAAAATGTTGAGAAAAAAAGATGCCTACATCCACAAGGCCATGTATGAAGAGGATAGTAAAAAAATTCCTTAATAAGGCACAAGTTTATGACATAAAAACCAAGTAGAATAATTTTATTAGGGCAGATAACAAATTGATTGAACATGATAACAAATTTCATGGGTTTTACCCCAATTTATCTCCATTGAAAAGAATTCAGATAATGCATGATAATTATGATAGATTGGTTGTAAAACTCCCACGGGCAGAAGAAGAAAGGCCAGTGTCATAGGCTCCTACACAACAACAAAAAATGAAGGGGATAGTGATTAGAGACCAACAAGAGGAATATGTTGTTTCCAGCCCTACATATATAGATCCCCCTTAGAAAAGACAAAAAAATGAGCCTTTAGTGGAATAATCTATTCATGAGGAGATTGCGGACAATGCAGGAATAGAATTGGATCAACCCACTCATATCCTAATAGAGAAGATTAATAAAGGGCTTGGTGATGGTATGCAACTCTACAAGGACTAACCCATTGGAAAATTAATGGATGAAAGAGAGATTGATGCAGAACAATTCTAACAAGATGAGGATTTTGTAAACATCAAGGAATTCTAAAGTTTTCTAATGAGATTAAAGGGAAGAGAAGTGAAAAAACTAATGGAGTAAGAAGGATAGGTCTTGGACCTTGACTTTCCACATCACAATGTTTGATCCTAATGAAGTTAAGTTGACAGTTGAGAAAACATGAAAACTAGTCTTGGACAGTGAGATGCTACTACTTCCTAGTTGGGACCTTTAGTCCTAATTCATTATTGATCAAATCAGAAATCAAAATAATGTTTTATTTTCTTCAGGGTTCAAATTTGGGAAATTCATGATTAGATCAGGATTTGATCCAAGGTCCTAGACTTTTCGAATTTGGGAAATAACTCTAGAAACACAAAAGCCTCATGTAATTGGCATTAGAGAAGAAAGAATAGGAAATGACATTATAAAAATAAAAATAAACACATCAACTGTAGAGATTGCAAGCATGATGAATCACATTGCAATGATGAATCAAGCAGTCGTGATGGAAAAGGAGAAAATATTCAAAGAAATGCACATTGATGTGATTGCAATGTGCAAAAGATGTGATGAATTGTATATTGAAAATATAGATTTGAAAGAGCAATTGTCACATTACACCTCACAACTTCCTCCACCATCACAAGTTGATCAAAGTGTGGAAAAGGTTTTAGGACACCAGCTATAGAGAGGAAAATTGTGCCCTAGGACATTGTGAAACAACTAAGTGAATATGTTGTTAGGATTGAGGATCTTGAGGAAGATGTGTTGATTAAAAGTGTTTGTCTGGATGCAAGTTCTTAAGCACATAATACAAAAGTTGACAACCAAGTTTGAGGTTGTAAATTCTAGATATTTTTCTCTAGTTTAGTCTGAAAAGATTTGTTCTAATTATGTTTCTTTTCTAGAGCCCTTATACACTAGACGGTCTTCCAAAGTTGTGTTGATGAAAAAATTAGTAATTTTTGCTGATTATAGGGATGTTATGCCTCCCATAATCATGGAGACCAAGGGTAAGATTGTCGTTATTAATTCATTATTAGCATTCTTTGAAGGAAAAGAGAAATTGATTAAGAACAAGATTCAATCATTTTTTGTCCTCAAGCATCCTCTTATCCTATACATATTGGATAAGGATAAGAATATGAAAAACTTAGATGGATAGGAGGAAGAATTTGATTTGATTTGTCCAATCGTGGAGACTATGGTTGTCATTGATGGAGATATTGATATTAATGAATTCAATGATGTCATTGATAAAATGTTCGAGTTTGAGAGTGATTATGACAAGTTTGTCTCAGATGCTATAACAAATGCAAGGTAGTAGGAGGCTATAGAAAAGATGGACAAATTGAAAGGTTTTGATTGGATAACTGATAAAGAAGTTGGAAAGTGGGAAAATTTTGTGAAGAAAAAGGATAAATAAAAAGAATAAATGAAGAGGATCCCACTATTTTTGGGAGGATTTTTTTGAAGTTTTATGTTTATGTGATGACAGGACCATTAATAGACTTCAAGGAGGTTACCTAGTTACTTGAATGGATATCTTGCTTGGATCAACTAATGGCACGAGTATGCCACATAGATAGGAATAAATTTGATAACCAACTCGAAGGCAAAAAGATGAGTTTAGTATCTTTTTCTCTTCTCCAGCTGCTTTTCTTTACAAGTTCTACATGTAGTTTGTGAGAGACACATCACAAAGATGTTACAACTTCTTCATTAGTTACAAAGATCACATCTTCTATTCCCTTAGAACATCTGGATAAATAGATCTTGCTAACATTCTTGTCTTACTAGGATTAGTTAGAGATATACTATTTTATTGTTAAAATGTGATACTCTAAATGATCTGAAGCTTGTTACATTTCTTGTTCTATAAAAGGAATACCATGATCAATTTTTAAGTCTTCTGAACATTTTTATCAATTATAGAGTATATTAGAATGGTGCTAGTCATTTTATGGGTCTTAGATAGAACATCTAATATTGTAGGAGTTTTATGATATAAATGGAAGGTCTGGGTTAGTAAGATATGAGAATCTCTTTACTTTCTCTATGTTGTATTTAGACACTCATTTAAATTTCATTATAAAGTATGTTTGAATTCATCTTTTTACTGTTTGTGAATCTGTGGCAATGACTCCCTTATTTCTTTCTAGGGAAGAATTAGATGATTAAAGTTGTTAATAGTGAATGTGGGAATAAGGCATAGATTTCACAAGTATGATAACTAATGATTTCGGCTTAATTAAATGTAATGCATAAATTGATATACTAGTTTTTAATTTTAGTCATTTATGGAGGGAAATCCATATGGTTTAATTTTTTCAACTATACCAGCCAATTGATAAGGCACTAATCTTAAAATGTTCCTAGGGTTACATGTGTGAAACAAAATCTTAAAATCAAAACCATTTTAATTTCTTGGTTTGGGAGTAGAGTTCGATTAGAAATTTCCCCCAATTGAATGTACATGATACATACCAAGTAAAATAACCAAAGAAGAGTTAAATTTAATGTCCTTGGTATAAAGTCATTGGGAATTTTCTTGTCACATCAAGATATCAACATTATAAAACAAAAATTGGGATCTCATGACTTCCTGTAGGATAAAAGATATCCATTCCTCAAAATGACTACCTACAGGTGCACTAACTGACAAATGCAAGAAACTAAA